>SWBL01000105.1:0-146975 GCA_024195585.1 Aureobasidium sp. EXF-3400
TCCGCACGGCCGCTTGGCAAGCGGCCGGCCAAGGTCAGGGTCACCCTGGCGGCCAGGGGTCATGGTCAGGTGTGACCAGACAGCCAACCGTGACACGTAGTAACTTAACTACCTAAACCTTGCTTAGATAGCTATTAATATCCTCTTAATTAATCTAATATCTACTAAGTTAGAGAGGGTGTTTAGTAGCTATAGAAGGACGCTATTATAGGACTAAGTACGTCTCTTTACTACTAATCTTAGTTATATTAAGTGTCTTAAGAACTAGTAGAAGAACCTCTACCTTAAGAAGGTTAATCTACCTATTAATAAAGGAGAGGAGGACAGTAAGGAGAACTAGGAGGACTATAAAGGACAGGGTGACACGTTAGAAGGACAGGGTCACGGCGATAACGACGATGGGGTTAGCATTAGCATTATTCCACTAGATAATTAATATAGAATGGCATATTAGCTAGAAGTAGTGGTATAGCATGGCATAGAGCCGAAATTCTACCGATTCTATATAATATCCACTCTATTACTAATCTAGTTGCTCTATCTATTAAACTATATATAGAAGATGTAACCAGTATAGTCGTTCTATAAAATGTCTAAAATCTGGGCTTTATGTAATGTATGCTAGCGATATAGCTATATGTTTAATGTAATAGCTATACCATGTTAATGCTAAATCATGGTAGCTATTACTGCCACCCTGTCCTCTCTTGGCACTATACCGCTCAAAATGAGAGGGTTGAGAATAGGGTAACAAGGTACGCTCTACACGTCAGGAAACGAATTAGGACTATAATTAGTGTAGTTATGTTGAGTTGGTTGGTAGATAGTTAAGAAGCGCGTCTAACAGGTGGCTGGCTTCACGCGTTGCGTGACTCTCCGAGATAAGATCTGACCAATTAGAGATCCAGCATCAATGCTAAGTAAGCGTAAGCCTTGCTGCGCTTACCACCCTGGTACTAACTTCGAAGCGACGACGACGACGCTATATAGCTATTCATCGAACCAAAATTAGTTGACATGTTTCTAACATGCGGCGTCTACATTTAATGTAATTTCATACATTATTCCAGCTACTTTGAGTGCCATGTGTAAAAGATGTCTGAAATCCATGGAATGTATCGACCACACTGGACGTGACCTCTTTCGTGACAAGCCATCACGGGTCCAAACGCCTTGCACCTGCTCCCAGAACCGCAGACACTGCAAAACCGATGCCACCAAACATCCATAAACATACTGTGATAGCCAGCCTCCACCAAGGGGGCTCCCTAGGTTGGACCGGTCTCGGTTGATTCGCTCTAGCCAATGCTGCACCCAAATTTAAAGCGTTGTCCCACACCGTTCTTTGCCCAGTCTCAAGCCACGGGTTCATCGAGCATTTGAGCAAGCCCCAAAGACTGACCGAGCTCACTGGAATCCAAGTTAGAAGGACGAGTAGAGTAAGCATAACGTCACAGGACACGGCCAATACGGAAGCATCTTGCTCCAAGAACTTCCTTAGGCCGAGTCTAAAGCCGTCTAGGACGTCAGATCGCTTCAGAAAAACCGAATAGCCAAGATCCTCGGGATTGACGACAGCTGTTCCCCAGAATATGAACCAGTTCGTTACGAAGTAGAGGAGCACGGACAACAAGCTTGTCGTAAGAAAGACTTTGGATTGGGCTTCCCAGATGCTGATGAGTCGGCGATGATGGTTGTCCACCTTGGGCACGATCCAAACGAGAAGTGGAAAAAGCAGTGGAATGATGGTAGTGATCAACAATTGTCTCTGGAATGAGGGACTGTTGATTGTTATCATCAGCATCCCCGTGGCGACGTGGTGAGCCAGCGATAGAAGTCCAACAGCAGCATGTAGCACTTCAATGTCAAACCAGTGGTGATCATTCGTTGTGGGCGTCAAGATGATGAACATGAACATCAAGCAATGCGCACAGCTAAGGCTTGTCATTGCTACCCAGATGAACGCAAGCATGGTGAACCACTTCAATCGACGAATGTGAGCTGAACCCAAAATTAGCCAGACATATCTGCAGCACACATAAAGACAACTCGACATACACTGAGTGAGGAGGGAGCAGGAAAAGCTGATCAGCCCAGAAAGATACTGGTGCGAAAACCAGATAAAACAGCCCCATTCAGGCTTAGGAGTAGCAGCCTCGCCAGCCCAAGATCGAAGATGCATCATCTGAAACATTTGTGGCATACGGTCCAAGTATTCCCTATATATGTGTCAATAAGAGAAAAAGGACAAGGATAGATACTGCAGGAGGACCAACTCGTAGAACCAAGGATATATCGACTGAGGCATATCCCGCAGGGGTCGCAAACCGAGTTTTCCTACATCGGTAAAGTACTGATCCTGGTAGTTCATGACAAGAACAGCAGAGGATATACCAGCAACCAGATATACAATAGCGAGGATTGCCCTGTCTATGTCACGGTTCCTGTAGAAACGGAAGCCCACATTTTCTCGACCCGCACCCTGCTGGGCAACGAAATACATGTCGACCAGAATCACGACCACTGCGGTCAGGAAACCTGCCGGGCTCCAACTGCCAGGGCGAACGACGTGCTGGATGTAGTCTGAACGCGCCATTTTTTATGTTCTGTTGAATGATGTTGCGAAGCTGATGAGAGGAGAAACGGGAGGAAACATGATGCTCTTATTCGAGCCTCTTGGGAATGCACCTTTACATTCCATTGAGGTGAACGGAAACACTGGACCTAGCTCTGAAGTTTGCACAATGGACAGGCGAAATGATGGTGCATTCCTTGCATAAGGGTGAGGTCAAAGGGAGAGAGGTTGATGAGGAAGGGAGGATGCGGACGAGGATGCACCTTCCCCGCCAGCGTTTTTGCCAGGCTGTCGCGCCGCCGGGTGGAGCTTGCGATGCATGTGATTGATCCTTTGAATGTCACTTCGCATCCATGAAAGCTCTCTTGGTTGTGCTTGCCTGATAGTAGTGTAGCAAACATGTATCATTTGGTCAAGTCGCTCTACCTGCACGCGACAAGCAAGGAAGGTATGATGACATGCAGACGAGCCGTCGCGATTTGACTTTGGCTGACGCGACTAAACAGAGTATTCCATCCTCCTTCTTGGACTCGACAACGCCGGAAAGACAACATTGCTCGAGCAGATCAAGGCTCTCTTCAGCCCGCACCTCCACCCTAAGCTCAACACCGTCCCCACCGTCGGTCAGAATGTCTCTACTGTCGACTTGCCCGACATTTACCTCAAGATATGGGATGTTGGTGGCCAGCACTCGCTGAGAGGGCTATGGCAATCATACTACAGCAGCTGTCATGCTATTGTCTTTGTCATCGACAGCACCGACGTCGGTGATGGTGACATCGAGCACCTCAGCAAAGCCCAAGATGCCGTCGAAGAGCAGGGAAGACTGGATGAGTGTAGGCTGGTCTTGGAAAGCATTCTACAAAACGGAGAGACCGAGGGCGTCCCTCTTCTCGTTCTGGCAAACAAGCAGGATCGCGAGGACTGTGTCGAAGTCGTCCGCATCAAGGAAGGCTTGGTGCGCAAAATCGTCGAAGGTGAAAAAGGAGGCAGCGTCAGAGACAGTAGAGTCCTTCCTTTGAGTGCCCTGACCGGCACAGGTGTCAAGGAAGCTGTCGACTGGCTCTGCAGCAGAGTCAAATGGAACAAGGAAGCGAGACCACCAGCTCTGCGTTGATCGAACAACCACCACACCAACACAGACACTCCAATACCTCGCCGATATGCTTACAGCCCGTCGCACTTCCACCTCCAATTGGTACTGCGCTGCCGAGCGACTGACCACCCGCGACTGAGCTGCCGCTACGCCGTCTCGCTTCGCAACCGAGTACCCAACCACCATCGTCCGCCATACTCACATCTATTCTGTCGAGGACGACTCCAAGGATATGAATCATGATCTGTGTGGAAGGGTAGCGCTTAGTCTCAGTCAGTCGCGAAGCATTGCCCGAGCACGACTTCGCGTTGGATTTTTTGAACGTCGAAAGCTTACTTGTCTAAGCACGACAAGCTCCTATGACCACGTACTGGGTCCCGGGTATGCTACTCAGACAGAAGCACGAGGATCTGCTCATGCGGCAAAAGACTTCGTCACAAGATGGAGTAACTGGTGGACTATGGGGCTAACAATCAACATTGCTAACCCTCCACGATTCCACGATGGTTATCCATGACGACGATTGTCTTATTTCACATAGAATAGCATAGTTTACCCAAGTTTCGTATACATACGTAGGTAGCTTTAGCGATGTTTTATCTCCGGGTATTATAGCCGATATCTTCAATCGAAAGGCAATCGGGTTCGAAGACTTGGCACGTTGACCGTCTCTCGCGACCTGCAATCAACTTGACCTCCATGCCAAACTACGAAACCCTGCGTCAAATTACTTCGTACCAGCCACTCAAAACCACTACGAGCCTGTCTGCAGCCGGAACGGTCGGGAGATAGCAAGCCGCATTTGTCAAGAAGAAACCGGGTCGCCGGTACCTCATCCCGACCCAACCCCCTTCGCGAGGGTTGATTGACTTGTCAGCTCGAACCACAACTTTGACCATCTTGCATGCCAATCAAGCATCTGCCTTGCAAGCCACTGATTTGCGCTCGATAGAATAAAGATGCCCAATGCAATGGATGTAAGTAGCGCTGCCCCCGAAATTCTGAAGGTCGAACGATGTCGTTTATCGGCTTGGATGGTGCGCTTGTCGATAGATTTGGTGGTTGGAACCTGCCTTTGCAAACAGCGCTCGTGAACACGAAGCGCTCAACGAAGAATATTTTCTCAAAAGATTGTGAGTCTTGACCAATTTCTTTGCCATCTGTTTTTGTGTCGAGAAGCAGAAATCACGACGAATCTTTGCTATTTGATGTTCCGGACTGCGCTGGGCATATGTGTCGCGCCGTCGCTCCTGCGTGATGAAAATCACAATCGCGAGGCCCAGTGAAGCATGAACAATATCTTGGCCAACCCGAGAGAATCAGCCCACATGATTGAAACCTAGGACTGCAAGCGGAGAAACATTCGCTAACAGAGATCGCCTCCAGAAGAGAAAAACGGCATCATCTGACTCCACTACCATCTCAGGAGACAAGCGACTATAAATCCAGTCGTTCCATCGATCAACCACAATGCCACGGCCCGGCCTCCATATCCTTGGTGGCCCGACCGACGAGCGCTTAGGCCGAGAGAGGTTAATGAGTTATATCCAGGATCAAACATCCGCCGACTTCCCGGATATGTCTGCTGAAATATCGAACTCACAATTCCACACCGGCCGACTACCAAATGGTGCCAAGAGTCGCAACAGACCAAAGTTGATGCTCATGGGTCAAAGAAGGTACGCACGCCGGCAGGCTAGTACAAGAACAAGATAATGACCAAGTGACCAGAAGCGGAAAATCGTCAATCTCCGGTGTAGTCTTCCAGAAAATGCCTCCTTCTGAGACGCTGTATCTCGAGACCACAACACGACCCGAAGAATCGTCTGCACAGTGAGTGTTTGGCTTTCGAAAGCCACCCGACTTCTGTCTAATCAATTTCAGCTCCTTCATGGATTTCCAAATAGCAGAGCTCCCAGGTCACGTCAACTACTTCACACCCGACTTCAATCAGGCCAATATCTTTGCCGAAATCGGTGCTGTAATCTGGGTCATCGATGCTCAAGACCAGTATCTTGACGCTCTCAACCAACTCATCGACACAATCACCTACTTGGCGCAAACGTGGCCTGCGATAAACGTTGAGGTTTTCGTACACAAAGTCGATGGCCTCTCCGAGGAATACAAGAACGACACCTTTCGCGACATTCGACAACGAATCCTAGACGAGCTGTCCGATCTCGGCTACGACAATGCCCCTGTCAGTTTCTATCAGACCAGCATCTACGATCATTCTGTGTTCGAGTCCATCAGCAAAGTCATACAGAAGCTTTTGCCACAACTCCCCACATTGGAGAGTCTGCTCAACAGCTTGTGCAGTACATGCCGAATCCAAAAGGCATACCTGTTCGACATCATCACCAAAATTTACATTGCATCAGACACGAGTCCTCAAGACACTAACAGCTATGAGATTTGCTCTGACTTTATCGATGTGGTGGTGGACATTGGCGAACTGTACGGATGGGCAAGACCTCAACAGGGCGAGAAGACCGAGTTCAACAATCACGCCTGCGAGAGTATGGTCACCATGGAGAAGAAGGGGCAGAACTATCTGTACCTCAGAGAGATGAACAGGTACGTGTCATCTGCCAACGCTGCTGCTCTTATGTGTGCTAATACGGACACAGATATCTTGCTCTAGTTTGTATCATGGGCGATGACAACCCTATGGAGAAGAAAGTGCTCATAGATTACAATGTGGGAGTGTTCCAAGAAGCTCTTGCGAAAGTCTTTGGCTGGTGAAGACTGCTATTGTAGATTACCTTTCAAACTCCCGAATGGCAAGATCCAATGTTATACTCAAGTCGCTCCGGCGTCACTCTGTTCATCTCTCGTCTGTACCTCGGGGAAGCTTCCAATCCTCAGGCCTAAACTCATCACAGTCCCCATCGTTCAGACCCAGGGTCATATTTACACTAGTCCTCCTGGAGTCCGTATGGTTGCTCAATCATAGCGAGCCAGATCAATATGTTTTACCGATGCCGTGATGGTCATGCAGTGTGATGCGGAGCTTATCCGCGTCGCCAGCAACCGGTACTCTCATGTACTTCCGCACTGAATTCAGAAGAGCCTGAGGTGTTGGCCTCTCGGTGGGGTCAAACTTCAGACACTTTTGTGCAATGCCGATCAGAGGTATACTATAGTCGGAGTTCTCATGGGAGAGCCTTTTGCGTTTGAGTTCGCGTCTGCTCTTTGGTCCTCGGAACCGCAATTGCTCGGTCTCGGTGGCCTCCCATTGCGATCGATCCATATCGCGCCAATTGGTTTCTGTATCGCGTTAGTTGATGCATTGAAGAGATGAAGGTTAGGATGCTCAGACCTGGGAGGTATGTGCTTAGTCTCATGCAACAAGCAATGAGCATTCCGACTTGCCAAACGTTGGTTGTGTTGCTCAGTAATGTGTTTGGACCTTCCTTAACTTCCCAGGCTACACCATCATTGATTTTGGCCAACTCCTATGCCAAAGGACGAGTCAGCCTTACTAGATTTCTCATGACAAACTCGATCAAGTCCATACCGGCGGCGCAAACAGCATAGAACATGCATCTCTTCGAACCACATCACCACGAGCCTTGACGCCTGGATCACCAAGGTTACGTGAGCTCCCGAAGTCGGCAACTTTGGGTATCGGATACAATGCTCCAGTGTCAGGAGTAGTGAAAAACACTAGAAAATATCAGCTATGGTATCGTTGGGCTGGAAGACGTGACACTGACCATTGCTCACTTGCATATCCCTGCACGTTACTTGTCAGCAAGCATGCCAATAAAGGATGAAACGCTTGACCTACCCATGGATTATGCCCTGTTTGTCACCGGCTCTATCCATAGCCAGGACAACTATGGCTAAAGACTCTAACAGATACCATATGAAAGGCTCCGGTAATAGAATGTCGTCATCATCGGCCTTTCTCTTTTGCCCAGCGCGGACTGATTCGCCTTTCTGGCCTCGTATGATTGTAGACAGGTCGCCGTGTGCACTGTACTCAAAGTACAGCCTATATCTCCATCTTGGTTCACCTTTACAGTCACCCCACCCCAAGCATTCAAGCACGTGTTTTCTGTGGGCAACAGGAAGAGCAGACCATACGGCATTGGCCATAGCGCACTCCCTCGGCTCTCCGCCGACGGCTCCGTCTTTCCAATTCAACGGATCATTGTATCGTGTGGCACCGGGATGGACTTGCTTGACGATGATTCTGTCTGTGATTTTTTGGTCGCCATCAAGCAAACACTACAGACTGACCAGGCCTTCGGAACCTTCGGCGGAGCCTTTTTTTGTGGGAGGATGAGGAGCGGGAACCCATCTTGTGCTTGACGATATCGTTCTGTTAATGGGCTGGTTCAGCGGTGCAGCAAAGTTGATACTGCGAAACGAGTCCGCAATAAGGACTTGGATGTGTTCTGGAATCGCCAGCCAGTATCCTCGAGCAGGCGGCTTGATGGTCATGTTGGCTCGTCTGTCGAATCCGTCATACGGAATGAACGGGGAACAAGGTAAGGTGGTATACGATAGATTGACACAGTTTGCTGATGGGTATCTTCTGCAAATTATCAGGTGTTCCGGATACGGGTATGGGCTTCTTCGTGGCTCCCTTTGGTCGGCGAGGTCAACTTTCTAGTCGGATCTTGGACGCCACAATGGAATCCAAAAGCGACAACAGCAGCGAAGGTATGTATGCTGTACTTTCTTTGTAGTAGAGACAAAGAGTTCCTTTCGACTTCTAAACCCACAAGGTCAGATGTATCTTTTGACTGAATATGTTCTCTAGCTCGCGGCTTCCGTCGACAGATGCGGCGAACAAAGAAGATCTCGATCCAAATGCTATTGCTATCTGGGTTATCTTTCTCGTCAACAGTCTTACTTCCTCTTTTGTGCAGCAGACTCTTCGAGTATTCCACATCACCTATTACATACAACATGGCTCTTCGCTTTGACGACCGGACACCCAACGCTAAGATACGGCTCATGACCCGTTTTCTAAATTGGGCATTCAGACCTCCTCCCCCTGCTGGATCGGCAACCGGCGGCCGGGGACCGAGACCGAGAGCTATCGCAGGGCATAACAACAACTGGCTGCCTATAATAGTCCCGAATGGTATTATGGCGACGGGTGCTGAAGGGATAGTGCATCTCTGGTGCCAAGTCGATCCCGCCACCCTGCTAATCAGAGACCGCGTCGTCGTCAAAGAAGTGGTCTCGGGCTCGCAACGTTATCTGGATCCAAACAATTGGCTCAACGCGAGTGTAGGAGGAGAACCCTTAGAGTGTCATCAAGCCAACGTCGTCTGGTCAGCCACGGCTCCGGCTAATCAGCAGCATATCCAAGATTGCTTGGGTTGGGGAGCTGTTCTACCGACTACCGCGCCTCAACAAACGTACCGGTACAAGCTTTATCACGAATATTGTGCACACGCAAATCTAAGCAAGGTCATGAAAAACCAACCAAAGAGAAAAAAGAAGGGTGCAGCCAGGAAAGGAAAAAGACCGTTGCCAGAACCATTCCTTTGGTATATGTTTGAGTCCTTGGCCAAGGCTTGTGAAGGCATGGACGCAGCCTACGCCTCTAATGGTGTGGTACATCAGTAAGTGTTCTGCAAACTCAATCATGTGTAAGGGTAGTCGACTAACTAGTATGACAGAGATTTGCACCCAGGAAACGGTAAGCAGTCCGAAGCAGCTGACACCTCGATTGATTGACTAACGCTTGACTGCCTAGTCTTTTTTGATACTCCGAATGCAGCTAGATTCTCGAAGTACCCGGTGCTTAAGGTGAGTTTATGTATGTGATTCTCCTGCAGAAAGTGTCTGACATTACGTGCAGGTGGCCGATTTCGGCAGTGCCCGTCGAATTGACGCTCAAGTGGCATTACGCCAGGGTCCTGTCTCGAATGATCCAGTCTGCGAGCCGTATGCAGCAGCGGTAAGAACAACTATACAAGCATCAAAAAAGTAGTAGGTACTGACCGTTAACTCGTAGGAATGTGCATGGTTTTACAATGCCCAAAATGTGATGTTGTGGGAAGCTCCAAACATGGTAATCTCTCAGAGGACCAACATATATCAAGTCGGCCTCATCATGGCTTCTGCAATGAGGCTTGTCAACCCTCTACCAGAAAACAACTGGAGGAGACCACCACGAGGATACCGCGTTCCTCCAGCGAACCAGTTACACCACGATGGTGCCAATGCACCCGCAATAGGCGTGCATGAGTTGTCAAGAGCCCAGTTAAATCCAGGACCAAAGAGGTACAGCGCTCGGCTTATTCAACTTGTTTGGCAGTGTCTGAGACACGACCACACCCTGCGACCTACTTCTGCTCAGTTACTACAAGATATACAAACTTGGGCAAACTTTCAGGGAATGGACACAGCAGTGGATCCCTTGACTGCCGCCCAGACACAACTTTGCATAGACCTCGACAAAGCAAGATACGCGGTCGGCTCACGCTGGTAGAGAGGTGGTTGCAGCCGCGGGTCTTTCTCTACTGCGTCGTCAATCTGCGAACAGTCCACTTATTACATTGCGTACGTATCGTTCATACTCTAGGGCACTAGTTAGATGGCTATATAGACTTTGACTCGAAGGTTTTGTGTACTGATTTTGGGAAATTCAACATGGTCTCTGCCAACACTTGACATGCTAGAGATTCCTTGAATGACTCAATATGACCGAAATGGTATGAATAAAAGTTGAAAGATATAGTTCCTCCTTGCATCTTTTGTCGATCAAGTATATGTAGTTTTTCAAACAAACTCTCCTCCGCCCAAGATGAGAGCTACTCTAGCCGATCTATTTAACTCTAGATGGCCTGTAAGGCTTCTTTCCGATCTTGTACTTGTCGTTCAAACTCATCCTGATAGCCTGAGGATGATTCCAAGGGAATTTGCCTGTTGCTGCTGCCATCCCGCCATCTCTTCCAACCATCTTGAGCTGCACCTCCTGAAGCAGATTCTGCGGCGAGATCCTGGCTTCTGGATCCACCGCCAAACACTTGTTGACGAGCGCCAATAGCTGTCTGCTGTATCTTCTCGACTGATCATCGTCCAGTCTCAGTTTCATAGGCCGGGACGCATGTGGAGGGGCGAATGCCATGATCTGGTGCGCTGGAACAGAATAGCCGGGAGGAGGGTTCCGCCATTGTGTTTCTAGTAGCTCTGGTTCGAGACGAATAGCACACAACATGAGCATGCCGATTTGCCATATGTTTGTCCTTGTAGTAAGTGCCGCAGGCTTTTGAACATAACCTCCGGCTGGTGGTATAGTTGGGTCCCAGTGGTCAAAGAACTGTACAGTGTAGGCACCTGGCCACGGATGCTCATAGAAGTCCATTTCAGGTGCACTGAAGGGGACTGCCCATGGTCCCATGCGATCTCTGTCCACTTGGCCATGAACGTCGGTCACTCGAGCGCTGCCAAAGTCTCCTAGCTGGATTGTCTTTGTCAGTGTTGCTACCACACAACGATCGGGTGAGCCTAGCTTACCTTGGCTACGGGCCAGATCGCGAAATGATTGGGGTCAGGCGGGCCGAAGAAGACTGTGGGCAGTCAGTAGATGCAAAGTTAAAAGAGAGAGCAAGTCATACTGTTTGCGGATTGCAGATCACTGTTCTGAGTCAGTCAAGTTCAGCTGAAAGTTCGAGATCGAGGCACGACTCACCCATGGACAATACCTGCCGCATCCATAGCAACAGCAGTCTTGGCAAGTGATTCAAAGAGCTACGTAAATGGTCAGCAGAAGATCGGTTGGGTATCACATGCAGGTAGGGATACTCACAGCCCACAAGAATCCTTCGGGAAATGGTCTCTGCTCCTGCACAACTCTCTTTCTTTTCGCTTTCCCTGAAGGCTTGACTAGTTTCGTCGTCTGCCACTGAGCTTTGATGCATCCAGGGAGATCGCCTAACAGATACTCATAGTACAACTTGTACTGCCATAAGTTAGGTGGCTGGTGCTGAACGTCACCATATCCCAAGCACTCAGCAACGAACTTTTCATCGCCAGCGTTGTTGAGGAGCAATTGCGAATGGACGGAACAGGCAATCAGGCTCTCCAATGGTTCTCCACCAACCTGTTTATTGGCCCAATTCTCTGGATCGTTATAGTAGTGCACGCCAGGAACACTCTGCTTGACGACAACACGGTCGACGATGTTGTTGTTTGCATCGACGCAGACCCAGACGTGAACAATGCCGCTATCACCAGAGGCAAGCGGTATTGTGTCATGACTCTGCGGCGCTGGCTGCCAGGTGCCTTGTCCATATGCTCTGTTGGTTATCAGAGAAGTTTGGGGAGGTACAATAAACGCCCAGGTCTGTGTCAAGGCATGGACCAGCCAATTCCGCACGCCAGGAGCTAGAGAACCGAACGTCTCGAAATCTCTAGTATCGTCAGCTGGAACCAGAGGGACGCGATGTGGTGGTACTGCTGCTGCCATCTTGCGTGATCTTAACAGGCTCTTCCAGTTGAGGGTGACGTTGTCAAATCGAAAGAGTTACGAATCAGGTACTCACCGGAAACGCCGAGGTTATACTCTCTGGTTATAGGAAACCCATTCTCTTTGTCTCCTGAGTTTGCAATGTTCCCAATATGACCGCATTGGGCCAATCAAAGAGATGTTCGACAGTCTTTATTCATGAATCTGAGAGCGACATACGAAAGCCCGGTATGTTGACCCGCGGGTCATCACAATCAGAAGCATGCTTCATGATGAAATTAGTCAACAAAGAAGTCAGGATTTCCTATTCTCGGAAACAGGAAAGTGGACCAAACTTGAACCGCAAGTACAACCCGCGAAAAAATAGCAAGAAGAACCAAGAAAGCCACAAATAACGGAAAGAGCATTTCAAAGAAGCATTCCGAGATTCAGACACTAGGTTCAACAGTGATATCAAAAGAAAAAAAAAGAAAATCAAGTACCAAGAAGATGGACTATGTGAGCATCGCGCAAAATCCGATGTCGAGTATTGTAAGCTCTATCTGAGGGGGCACGCGCCTACCTCAACCGATCGGTTCATTCGGCATATCATCTTCGAATGCCTGGCGCAAAAGAATATCGTCAACATAGTCAATTCGAGATACAGATGTCTCAACCCTTTCGTAGTCCAGATCAGGGTCCCAGAAGGCACGAGTAGCCTCTCCAGCATCAGGACCGACAACAAAACCCTTCAAGGGCGTATCTTGAGGAGCACCTGCTGTTGTGGTCTTTGATCGTCGAGCCTTGTCTGGTGCTTCTCCATGCGGTGTTTTTGGTGTTGGACCTCCACCACCAGGCCGCTTTATCGGTGAGAAGCCTTCATCGTCGTCATCGTCTTCATCATCATCGTCGTCGTCGGCCATCTCCCAGTCTTCTGGCTGAGTGACAGGGTAGTCGTCCGAGAACGGGACGCTGGGATTGAGATCATGCTGGCCACTATACTTCGTAGTATTAAAACAGTCTCTTGTTTGCATAATCCCACTATACTGATTTACTCCATGATCGACTCTGGCAAGGAGGTCTGTCGGCGTCGGCCGCTGATCGGGAACGTAGTTAAGACATTGTATGACTGTGTCTTTGAGCAATTTGCTGTAGCCTTGCATTCTTGGGTCGGTATCCTTTTGGTTGACGAAGTTATCGATCCACGAGTCGCGAGCACTGTATGCTTGACGAGTCCAGTCCGGTTTGATGAACCGTTGAGGAGATATGAGATCTGCCATGATAAGCGCGGCATTCCAAACATTGGTTGCAGTTGTAATTCTTCTAGGTATATCTGCTAACGTGACACCAGGTCTTGTGTCTCTGACTGGAATGCGATCTGCGTCGTTTTTTGGGAAAAATCGCTCCACGTCGGGAGCAACGTAACCCGGCGAAAATGCAGCTTCGGAGAGTGTCAGCGGTCTCAAAAGTATCTGCAATATTCAAACAACCTACCGCTCTCAAACTTTCCCACGCGCGTCTCCTCTGTGTCGCGCGGCGAACATATTATTGCACCCCCGAAATCAGCCAACTAACAGATGCTTTAGCTCAGCCACGTTGACTCAGAAAAGCGTACACTCACCTTGGCGATGGGATACTTTGGAAAATCGTCCTTGTCGGGCAAGCAAAGGAAGACTGTACTGATGAATTAGTAATGAAAACAAAGCACAACCTTGGGGGATGAAGCTTACCATTGCTTGGTTTGAAATCGCTGAAGCACGTATCAGCGTCGTTTATTGATCGATAAAATAGACTTACATGTGAGCTATAGCTTCGTCTCCTTCAAATCCGTGGCCAGATGGATTATCCATGGTATGTACTGCTCGAGCAAGGTCCTGAAAGACCTTCCAGAGATATGGCTCTGGAAAGGAAAGCGAACGGTCTCTATACGAGCGGAAGAGTGTCTTCAAGTCTCCTCCAGGGCAATATTCCATGTATAACCGAAAGCAATCTTTATCAGGAAACAACCGAGAACCCAGGACGTTGATCGTGTTGTTCGATCCATTGGGCATGATCATGCTCATATAATGTTCCCGAGGATATTCTTTGTTAGGGCCGAAGAACTTGTACTCATCGTTCCAATCTTCCACAGGCCAAGCTTCCTTGACCACCATACGTTCCATGATATTTTGTGTGCTTGGATCGCGTCTGACGAATAAGGCTGCACAGCCTTGGCCGCCCTCTGTACAGAAATTGTCAGCTTGAATTTGAGAGGAAGAACTCGACTTATCTTAGGTCGTTACTTGTAATGCCTTACCTCCTAATTGTTTCTGGCCAACCCATTGACCTTCTTCAGGCGCGAACCCTGGTTTACTGCGAATCAAGTTCCACCCGCGTTCCGTCATTGTCACAGCCTCTAGCAAACGAAAAGACAATGATTATTTGTGGTTCAGCAAGTATAGGAGATGGAAAAAATTTCACTTCTCGAGAGTCAGGTGAAAGTAGCTTCTTTGTGGTTGGATCAATGAGTTTACCGCATGCGGGCTATTTTTCTATCTTTCTGCTTGCCTGAATAAACAAAGAAACCACTGCTACAATGGACCGGATAAAACTCCATCGAAAGCTGATCTTCTTGCACTTTATGTGCCGTATATAGCGGAGAACTCCAGCTACAGGAACTGGCAGCGACTGCCGCCGTTCTAATGTGCGACCTGGGCCGAGGACAACCACCTATAGTCTGCCATCGGCTAGGGGGAGTCGAATGCAGAGCATGTCTGGGAAGGAAAAACCCGTGCAGATACGCTCGTGTACTGCGCTCTCCTAAGGAGAAATCAGCATCGTGATCTGACATCGTCGGAAATTGCCGGCACGTCTGTGTAATTCAGACATTCAGATCGACTGGTAGTTCTGCGAGGAATATATGGTAGAAAGCACTGATCCAGAAGGTAGAGCGAAACCTGATGCAGTAGTGTTTGTGCTGTTTTTCTTTACATCTGTTCGTTGATTTTCGAGCCATGTCAGATGAACGTTCAATCAGCACGTCGTCGTTTGGTTTGACCGTTGGCTGGCATAGAATCTTCGTCATCTTCGAGAAATTCTGACTCGGGGCCTTGACTCTTGCGACGATACTGTCCTGCTCCAATTGCAACCATCTCCTCCTCACTGTCACTTGCATGGATGTCCAAGAGGACGGGCATGCGAAACTCATGTTTGACCTGGCCTGGCTTGGCAGGGTCGACGGTCAAGACATCGACGTGTTCGTCTTCAAGATCAAGACGTCTCTTGTGCAGTTCTTCGATAGGTTGTATGTCAAATTCATCTTCCGCTTCAATGTATTCGTTGTTTTCCTCGACTTCAACAAAATCAGGAGCAAGTGCAGACCAGCGCTGTGGCGTGTTGACCGACCAAAGGTAAATGCGACCAGACTCGACACCAGTGGCTGCGACGAACGGTCGTTGAGGGTGCCACTCGACAGCTCCTAGCTCTTCCTTGGGGCCCTCAAGAATCTTGACCAGACTGCCATGACCGCGCTCCCAGATGTAGATGTCGTGATTCATCAGAGTCGAAGCCATGACATAGTCGCCAGATGGACTAAAAGCAACGTGGTTCCAAGACAGACGGTTGACGACATCTTGGAACTTGTGCTCAACCTCCAGGCGCATGTTGTCAAGGTCGAAGGATGGGTCTTCAAGGTCGGGCAGATGAATTGTGCGGATGATGCTGTCAGCCGCGTTGACCAGTAAATCGCGACCCGATAGAGTAAGACGCAAGAGAAGCAGTGCCTTGACACTAAGTCGAGTCGAATAGATGACTGAGCAAGTGCTCGCCTTGATGATGTTGAGCCAGCCCTTTGTGGTGCCGGTAATGATGTAGTTGCCAGACGGGGTGAAGATGGTGACGGTCGTGGTGTTCTTGGCATCTTGGGCAGCTTGTTTGTCATCTTGCTCGTAAGCAGAGCGCTTGGGGGCTGAGGGAAGAGGTTTTCGGATGGTTGATGATTGGTCGAGCGAGGCCAAAACAGGCTGGGCTTCGAAGAGAGCGGCGGTACAGAGGAGGTGGTCGTGAGGGTGCAGTTCGGCAATGTAGATAGGAGCACCAAGGTTGACGGTGCGAATGCGCGAGCCGTCGTTCAGGTCCCACAGGATGGCCTTCCAGTCGACCGACGAGCTGAGCAAATAGCGACCACACGCTGACCAGCTGAGTGACTGAACCTGGCGGCCAGGAGTGTGACCACGCAGCTTACGGGCAACACCATGTGTCTCGAGGTCGAAGATGGCTATGGCACCTTTGGCGGTACCAGAGGCAAGCAGGTCGCCCTGGCGGTTGAATCGCAGACAGACAGCGGCACCAGAACTGCGCAGACGGGCGATGAGCGTCTCTGGCATGTCCTGCGCCAGCACGAAGGGGTCGACCAGGGCGAGATTCATGCTGGAGATGAGACGGTGCTATCGGCAACACTATAGTGGCATGGTTTTGAGCAGAATTGGTGGGCGTAGGTCTAATAGTTAGCAAACGACGACAGACGATAGACAGCAGAAGCCGCAGAAAGGCATGAGCAAGGGCGACTCTACGTCTCAGACGATAGCCTTTACGAGTTGTTTGAGAGACACGTGTATCGCGTTTGCTCTTCTCGATCGGATCTTTACTTGCATCAAAGAATTCCGATCAACAGGGAATTCATTGTTCTTGCTCCAATTGTGACTCGCATCGATCTGCAAGTGAGGGCGTGAGCATAGTGAGCACGTGACTTGTCGGAGGCCAGGGCAGGCACAGAAGCTGGAGGCTCCTTGGTCGGAAAGGAAGTCGCGACCAGCGACGCTTTCACTTTAGCGGCCGGCGCCTTGCAACATCAACGCCCGTCATATCCCACGCCGACCTCACCCTTGCTACACCCACGCCCTCACCCACCACATCTCCGCGCCCGCCATCTCCGCTGCGCGCATCTCGCCATCCTCGAGTCGCGTCGCTCCTTCACTCCCGTCGATTTCTTTGCCTTCGCCGCTGCCCGGCTGCGCGCGCGCCGACCGAAAGGCCAGTCGTTCGACACGCGCTCTCTCGCCAGAGGCAACCGCTTTTCATCTACAATCCTCGACTTCCATCGCAACTGCCATCTGTCCTGGAGATCTCCGGCCCATCTTCTCTTCGACAGCGCCTTGAACGCGGCAGCTGCTGATCCGATTCTTATACAATTTCTCTTAGCCGTTGCTATCAACATCCGCCACCATGAACATCCACTCTTTTCCCTATTCCAGCGCTCCGCTGAAGACTATCCAGGAGATCCAGTTTGGTCTTTTCTCGCCTGAGGAGATCAAGAACATGAGCGTGTGTCACATCGAATACCCAGAGACCATGGACGAGCAACGGATGCGTCCGCGAGAAAAGGGCTTGAACGACCCCAAGCTTGGTTCCATCGATCGCTCTGTCGCCTGCGGTACTTGTGGTGAAGACATGCTCGAGTGTCCCGGTCACTTTGGTCACATTGAGCTTGCTGTGCCCGTCTTCCACGTCGGTGTGTTTGCCTGCCACAAGTCCAACATGTCTGACTGCGCGCTGACCTGTACCAGGTTTTGTCACCAAGATCAAGAAGATCCTCGAATCCGTTTGTCACAACTGTGGCAAGGTCTTGCTTGATGAAGTGAGTCGCCCTGCGCGGCTGATGCTGAATTCAATGCCCGACCCTCATGCTAATCATTACTCTTCATAGAGCATCCCCGCTTTCGCCCAAGCTGTCAAAATGAGAGACCCCAAACGCCGCTTCGATGCTATCCACAGACTGTGCAAGGCAAAGACGACCTGCGACCCCGATGAGGCTGGTGACGATGGAGACGACCCGAAAGACGCCTTGAAGAAGGGCAAGCGATCACACGGTGGCTGCGGCAACCTGCAACCCACAATTCGCAAGGACGGCCTTAAGCTTACCGGCACCTACACCTTCCCCAAGGACGCCGACTCGGAGGCCAAGCCGATAGAGAAGAAGGCCATCACGCCTCAGATGGCGCTCAACGTTTTCCGCAACATTTCGACATACGACCTGGCCAGAATGGGCCTCAATGCAGACTACGCTCGTCCCGAATGGATGATCTTGACTGTGCTGCCTGTCCCGCCACCAGCAGTCCGTCCCAGTGTCTCGGTCGACGGAACAAACCAGGGTATGCGTTCCGAGGATGATTTGACCTTCAAACTCAGTGATATCATCCGGGCAAACGCCAACGTTCGCAAGTGCGAGCTCGAAGGCTCTCCACACCACGTTATCGCAGAATTCGAGGCACTACTGCAGTTCCACGTCGCCACATACATGGACAACGACATTGCAGGACAGCCCAAGGCTCTGCAAAAATCCGGCAGACCAGTCAAGGCTATCCGTGCGCGCCTGAAGTCCAAGGAGGGTCGTCTTCGCGGTAACCTCATGGGCAAGCGTGTCGACTTTTCCGCTCGTACTGTCATTACTGGTGACCCCAATTTGTCGCTGGACGAAGTAGGTGTTCCCAGAAGTACCGCGCGTATCCTCACCTTCCCTGAGACCGTCAACGCTTTCAACATCGATAAGCTGCAACAACTCGTCCGCAATGGTCCCAACGAACACCCCGGAGCCAAGTATGTCATTCGAGACACTGGTGAGCGCATCGACTTGCGCCATCACAAGCGCGCTGGCGAGATCCAGCTGCAGTATGGCTACAAGGTTGAAAGACACATCGTCGATGGTGATGTGATTATCTTCAACCGTCAACCTTCGCTGCACAAGGAGTCCATGATGGGTCACAGAGTCCGTGTCATGCCCTACTCAACCTTCCGCATGAATCTTTCCGTCACCTCGCCCTACAACGCCGATTTCGATGGTGATGAGATGAACTTGCACGTTCCTCAAAGCCACGAAACTCGCGCAGAAGTCTTGAACCTTTGCATGGTTCCCCTCAACATTGTCTCTCCTCAGCGAAACGGCCCCTTGATGGGTATTGTGCAAGACACTCTTTGTGGTGTCTACAAGATGTGCCGTCGTGACGTCTTCCTTGAAAAGGAGATGGTCATGAACATTCTCATGTGGGTACCCGACTGGGACGGCATCATTCCTCCACCTGCTATTGTCAAGCCTCGCCCGAGATGGACTGGCAAGCAGATTGTTAGCTTGATCGTCCCCTCTGGCCTCAATCTTGTCCGTGGTGACGCTGAGGGCATGCACCCCCTTAACGACAACGGATTGATGGTCCACGGTGGTGAGTTGATGTACGGTCTGTTCAGCAAGAAGTCCGTTGGTGCCAGTGGAGGTGGTATCATTCACATTGTTTACAACGAAAAGGGCTGGGAAGCTGCCGTCAACTTCTTCAACGGAGCACAGCGTGTTGTCAACTACTGGCTACTGCACAACGGCTTCAGTATCGGCATTGGTGACACAGTCCCTGACGAGGCAACTGCCGAGGCTATCACAGACGCTGTCAACGAGCAGAAGGCAGAGGTTGCTATCATCACCGAGGCTGCTACTGCTAACGAGCTGGAGGCTCTTCCTGGTATGAACGTTCGTGAGACGTTCGAGAGCAGAGTGTCCAAAGCTTTGAACAGTGCTCGTGACAACGCTGGTGATCGTACAGAGAAGAGTTTGAAGGATTTGAACAACGCCATTCAAATGGCTCGCTCAGGTTCCAAGGGTTCAGCTATCAACATCTCGCAGATGACGGCTGTCGTCGGTCAGCAGTCCGTTGAGGGAAAGCGTATCCCCTTCGGCTTCAAGTACAGATCGCTTCCTCACTTCACCAAGGACGATTACTCTCCCGAGTCTCGCGGTTTCGTCGAAAACTCCTACCTTCGTGGTCTAACACCCTCGGAATTCTTCTTCCACGCCATGGCTGGTCGTGAGGGTTTGATCGATACTGCTGTCAAGACTGCCGAAACTGGTTACATTCAGCGTCGTCTTGTCAAGGCCCTCGAAGAAGTTATGGCCAAGTATGACGGCACCGTGCGCAACTCCTTGGGCGATGTTGTGCAATTCGTCTATGGTGAGGATGGCTTGGATGCCGTGCATATCGAAGGCCAGAAGTTGGACATCATCAACTGTTCGGACAGTCAATTCGAGAAGAAGTTCCGCATTGATGTCATGGACCCCAAGATGTCACTCTCACCCGACATTCTCGAGCAAGCACATGAGATCGCTGGTGACGTTGAAGTTCAGCGTCACCTCGATACAGAGTACGAAGCATTGCTGGCCGACAGAGCTCTTCTCAGAGACGGTCGCACTGACGATGAGGAGACTCATCAACTTCCTCTGAACATCACTCGTATCGTCGAAAGTGCCAAGACCAGATTCCGCATCAAGGATGGCGCTCGAAGTGATCTTCACCCATCCGAAGTTATTCCCAAGGTCCAGAACTTGCTCGACCAGATCGTGGTTGTCCGTGGTGATGACCCTCTCTCCCAAGAGGCACAATACAATGCCACCATCTTGTTCAAGGCCTTGCTTCGATCACGTCTTGCTTTCAAGCGTCTGGTCAAGGAGTACTCTTTGAACAAGTTGGCTCTTGACAACATCCTTGGTGATATTCTGAACCGCTTCTCAAGATCGCTTGTCAGTCCCGGTGAGATGGTAGGTGTCTTGGCTGCACAGTCTATTGGTGAGCCCGCTACTCAGATGACGCTCAACACTTTCCATTTCGCTGGTGTGTCGTCCAAGAACGTTACTCTTGGTGTGCCTCGTCTGAAGGAGATTTTGAACGTCGCTACCAACATCAAGACCCCTTCCATGACTGTCTACCAATCTGCCGAGAACCGTCTTGACCAGGAAGCTTGCAAGAGACTTCGCAGTCTTGTTGAGTACACCAGCTTGCGATCCATTACCGAGAAGACTGAGATTTGGTTCGACCCTGATATCCAATCTACTGTCGTTGAACTCGACAGGGATATGGTAGAGTCTTACTTCATCATCCCTGAAGAGAACGCAGAGAGTCCCGATACTTACTCCAAGTGGCTATTGCGTATTGTTCTTGGTCGTAGACAACTCTTGGACAAGGGCCTCTCAGTCGCTGATGTTGCCGCTGCGATCAGAAATGTTTACAACCATGAGATGTCCATCATCTTCAGTGACGACAACGCTGATGAGCTCGTTATCCGCATCAGACCTTCAAACCAGATCATGGAATCTAAGGAAGACGATGATACCGCCCTCGAGGCCGATCTTGTCATCCAGAGGCTCGAAAACCATCTGCTGGACCAAACCAGGCTTCGTGGTGTCGCAGGTGTAGAGCGTGCTTTCGTCAACTTCAAGGAGCGCCTGCGCGTGAAGGAAGATGGTGGTCTCACCATGTCCAAGAGCGACCCTCTTTGCAAGGAATGGTTCTTGGATACCAGTGGAACTGCTCTCAAGGAAGTCCTTACTGTTGAAGGCACTGACCCTACTCGCACCTACACCAACCACTTCATCGACATCTTCAGCGTGTTCGGTATTGAGGCTACCAGATCTGCCTTGATGAGAGAACTCAAGCAAGTGCTTTCCTTCGACGGTTCTTACGTCAACCATCGCCATCTTGCTCTCTTGGTCGACATTATGACCGCTCGCGGTAACCTCATGGCTGTCACTCGTCACGGTATCAACCGTGCTGATACTGGTGCATTGATGCGTTGTTCATTCGAAGAAACGGTTGAGATTCTGTTTGAAGCTGCCTCCTCTGGTGAGCTTGACGACTGCCGTGGTGTTTCCGAGAACATTATTCTTGGCCAACTTGCCCCTTCGGGTACCGGTGAGTTCGATGTTCTCTTGGATCAGCAGATGCTCAGCACTGTTGTCTCTCGTCACCACGGAATGGGTGCTGGTACTCAAGCTGGAGCCGCTCCTCTGGACGGTGCCATGACTCCCTACGATATGGGATCCCCTCTTGCCGAAGGCGATTACGGCACCGCAGACTACGGTGCTTCATTCTCTCCTATGGTCCAAGCAGGCGGCGACGAGATGGGTGGCTTCTCTGCCTACCAAGGTGGAAGCTTCAGCCCTTACAGTGGCGGTCAGAGTCCTGGTTACGCACCGACAAGTCCCTTCAGCATGGGCACAAGTCCCTCGTCGCCTGGATACGCCTCGCCTTCGTCACCTGGATACTCGCCCAGATCACCTGGTGCAGCTCTTGGCAGTCCCGGCTATGGTATGGGTTCACCCGCAAGCCCGGCATACAACCCGACATCGCCTACTTACTCGCCCACATCTCCTGCATACGGCAAGGGATCTCCCACTTCTCCTTCGTACTCTCCCACATCCCCCAGCTACTCTCCAACCTCGCCTAGCTACTCGCCTACGTCGCCGAGTTACTCTCCCACTTCGCCTTCTTACAGCCCCACTTCTCCGGCTCACAGAGGATCGGGCATTTCTCCCACCTCTCCACGCTACAGCCCGACTTCGCCGGCATACTCACCTACATCACCTGCATACAGCCCAACCAGTCCTTCGTACAACCCTGGCGGTGCCTCGCACTCACCTACGTCGCCCAGCTACAGCCCGACGTCGCCAGTGTACAGTCCCACCAGTCCGGCACAGCAGAGCTACTCCCCTACGTCTCCACAGTACACTCCCAACTCTCCCGGCCAAGCCTCGCCTAAGTACTCACCTACCAGCCCCAAGTACTCGCCCAAGTAAGTCACGAACGTCTTCTCATCCTATCAGCATATACTAATGATTCTTCCCAGCTCGCCTGGCCAATAAGCGAACGAAGCGAGCAGTTGCCCAGCTGAGACGTACCCTTTGTTGGGTCCACGTCTTCTTTCGGGCTAGGATTGATACGAACAGCTCGAAACTATACAAAGCCTCGGCGTTGTTTTAGGGAGACGAGCATGAGCGTCAAGAGCACCACAAGCAGGTGCATCAAGGGAATTGATCGGGTGTTTTTTTCCCGCTAGTTCTGTTTCACTTCTCGAATTCTTTCTCGTAGGCGCGGGAAAGGGATGGGTTCTCCCATTTTTGTTTTTCTCTCAAGGCTCGCAAAATTGCATATGGGGAACGAGCCAGAGCGTATCAGAAGATGATTTTCTTTTCTTGCGACAAAGATAAATTAAAGATGAGCAATAACACAAATGCAAAAGGTTGAATAATTCATTCATTGAATTTTGAAAGATACCAGTGGAAGGTTTGACTAACATGACTCTTGGCATGCCTTCCTAGTTTGATATCATGGTAAGTTCAGCAAACACAGATTCCTGACGCCATGTATAGTTACTTCCTAAAGCCATTCAACTGATGTGTAAGTTACTGATTGTGTGACGGCCTCGCATTTTCAAGTGAACGGGCACCAACCCTGTCCTTTTTCATGACCACAACTTTCCAGGTCGACTGCATAAACTCACTACCTTTCGGAATGCATCGCAAAATTGTCGTCGTCATGGTCGCAGCAATTTACTGTATATCTGGTCATCGAGATAAATACCAGGCGGACGGGAGAAGAACAAATCCATCAGCCATGAGAGCAACAGCAGATAAGTAAACTACCGAATCAACAGACGACCGGAGACGAAGAAGGTACTGGCATACACGAATGGAGAAGAAAGAACAGGAAGAGAGATGGAGAGTCAAAAATTGAATGTTATCTGAGATAGATTTTGGCAGGCAGGGCAACATGAGTTCTATAGATCAAGGGCAAGGAAGTTGGAAAGAGCGAACAAGTCCAACCGATCCCGTCAACATCATTCCATCCTCCATTCCACAATCATGAAATCGACCGCTCTCAAAACTTTTGGTCCAACAGTATGATACCTCCAACCAAACACCCAAAAAGGCCCTCAAACAACAGATGAGCGACGGGTAGTAGCACTTGAAGTGCGCGACGACTCTGCTCCAGCCTTTGCAAGACGATCCGCCTCCTGATTCGATTCTCTGGGCACCTTCTTCCACAGAACCTGTAAACCACGCTCTGCCAGCAGTCCGACTTCCTCGACAATGTTGCGGATGTGCTCAGAGTTCTTGATGACGTTACCGCTCTTCTTGTAGGAGTACTGGCGTGTCTCTGAGTCCCAGCGCCAGATCAGCAGGTGCGAAGTGATGCAGTCGAAGAGGTAGGCGGAATCGGTGACGAGGACGACTTGGAAGGGAGATCCTGCGGCCCAGCACTCTGTGTGACAAGCACATTGTTTGAGGAACTGCTTCAGAAGCTGGCGGCGAGCAGGCATGCAATCATTGCGGATGATCTGAAGGGCACTTGCTGCGGCTTGGAGTTCGGCTTTCTGGCTGGTAGGCGGCTTGACGGTCTTAGAGTCGATAAGTGGTGCGCTGAGGTTGTAGAATGAAGAGGGTCCGAAGTAGACGCCTACGCCTCCGAAAGCAGTCTGGGTGCCATTGCCAGGACATGCACCATCGATGTAGACAATGATTTTGCGTTGTTCGGCACGGGTTCCTCCAATGGAGTCGTGATGAGGGCACTCATCATCGTAGGGCTCTCCTTCTGCAGAGCCAAGAGTTGCAGTCATCCAGGTGAGCTGGCAGTCTTCGCAATATTCGGAAGCTTGAACATCGGCAATAGATCTGGCGGCTGCACCTTGCAAGACGTTGGTAGCTGATTCGGCCATTCGGAAAATAATGTCCGGGACGTCTTCGCTGGACACTGAACACTCTTTGATGCTTTGGCGATGCTCATGATCTTCGTTCAGGGGGGTGTAGTCGCAGCAGCATTGATAGCAGATCTCCAGACCATGGTCCTCACAGACCAGCTTGCCATTGGGAAGTTCGACAGGAGAGTCTGGGAAACCCATGGTTTGTTAGATTAGCAGAAGCAGTCTGGGGACGGTTGGAAGATCAAGTGGCTATGAATGTCATATATGACGGAGAGAACATGTGAGCTCAAATTGTCGATAGCTCACCGTTTGCTTGAGCTGCAAGTCAAACGCGAAGACCAGCTGAGGCTGACCTGTCATTGGCCTTGTTCATCAGTCATATTTTGCTGATCCATGTAAACAGACTGCAAGGGTCCTTAGACTCAGTGTGAAGTAATCAAGTCCGGCAATAGAGATGGCGCTGGTTGAGTATACTATTCTAAAAGTCATGATTCGTGTAAGCTGGGTGCTTTCTGGATGCGGAAACCAAAATGATACTAATCAGAGGTGATTGTAACAAAAACCAATACTGCTGCGAACCACAGACGAACGACGCTATGAGTTTGATGCCAGCAATACAACGATGAGTGTATGCGATATAGTCCGTGATTGCCTTCTTCTGGCAGCGATATGATGCGAACCGATGAAGCGAAGGTGGTTGAAACTTGTGTGACAGACTGGCACGCGGGATCGCGCATGACAGGGGTTGAGCAATCAAGATGCAGGGCAAATTTGGAAAGCAGGTGCAAACCACAGAGTCGGGAACGGATGCACCGTTCCTGCGTTTTCAATGCCCTGCTTGTGAGCCGTCCGCGAAATCCTTCGTATCACCTGCGAGCTGCACTCGAGCTGGATACAGAACCCTTGGATGTATTTGGCGATGGCGGACTCATTGCATCTAGACACTTCAGTAGGACTATTGGTCGGTCAGTAAGATGGATGGCAAAGATCGTGAGCTTCAACCACTTACTGTCAATGATTCGTTCTTCGGCCACACCCATCTGATAGTCGATCAACCCGGTCTTGTCTATGCTATCACACAGCTTGACAATTTCCTGTCCCAGCGTCTCGAGATCACCGAAGTCCAAGACTGACCGCTCAAGCGGTAATTGCTGCCCAGTCCGAGTCATTGTTTGTGTCGTCTTATGTTGGGCATGCAAAACTGTCAACCAACAGTTGTTGAACGTGTCCCACAGCTTCAGCCTGTCTTTGTACTGTCCCTTATCGTCCCGATCAAGTCCCAAAGCCTCGACGTTGCCAATCAGGAATCGTGATATCTGAAGGAGCAGGTTTGCCGTTGGTTTCAACTGACGATCTCTGACCAAGGTAAATATCTCCTTAGTCTGCATCTGATACTGATCGAACAACTCTCGCAAGTTGTAGATATCTTCTTGTTTTGTGATCTGCTCCTGGGTATGTTCGTGTGGAGCATAGCCGTCATTGCCGTCGCTGATCGCGAAGTTCGACGTTTGAAGTACTTGTTGGTCGAATGGAACGGGCTCGTACATGTCAGATCCGGCAGTTGGTGGACTTAGATGATAATAGGAAGCTGTGCTCGAAGGATGTGTCTGAGAAGCTTGCGGTACGCCGTAGGGTGAAGGAATGCTCATTCCTGGCATGTTGTACGATGTGTAGTGGTGCGGATTTTGTGTCCATGGGATCTGCTGATATCCGTATGTAAAGCCGGCGCTTCCGAGAGACGACGAAGTTGACTGATGATGCGTCACGTAGTTGTTCTGATGATTCAAAGAGGTTGTTTCGCCATACTGGTACCCTTCGTAGAGAGGTGACGTCAGGAGTTGTTCATCTCCCAGGTACGAAGAGTGAGCAAGTGGCTGAGCTCTCGGCTTGGAAGTGTTTTGTTGTGGTAGTTGCGGCTTCTTGAACTGTCCAGCTGACGATGTAGAGGCCGACACATTGTAGTGTGCAGAGATCTGGGTTGCACACCCTTGGCTGATATTGTATCGTTGGTTTCTACCATTTTGATTTTCCATTGCCCGGAAAGGCGACACAGCAATCAGCGCCAGGGCTGCGGGACCATAGATTGTGCTTAAATAAGAGTCGATTTCCGGAAAGTTAAAGTTGCGAGAAGAATTAATCCGTCCGACCTTGGACCGCTGCTCGTGGGTATGGCAGCTGGTATACGCGAGGTAGAATCGTACACTTTCAAGCCTGACCAATTTCGAAAAAGCTAGACAGGAAGTAAGTTGGCCAGTATGCCTAGCAAAAGATGTTGAAACAGGGCCCTGAGGTTCAACCCGGATATTGGCGGGAGGTTGGGAGGGTCCTTCGAGCCTGGGCAAGGATGGCGCAAGGACCGTGTATTGAGGCTTACTTGCTTGATGAGATCGATGGTGGAGGCCGCTACGATTAGACTATGGGCAAGTGTGAATCGCAACCATAAGTCGGCAAGGAGCAGGTAAATATCTATGACGTTTGCAAGGTTGTGTGGTTCGTGGTCCAGCAACAACGGATCGCGAACTTAGAGTGTCAACAATGAGAAAGAACTGCTCGGTAACCGGGCCGCTGAAGACTAAGATTCCCTGCTCAAAGGTTGATGCGAGTGTCAAGTGTCAATCAAAGACATACTATATCTCGACGACGGGGTTCGAGGATCGGAGTCGCTCAGCGGCTCTGCTAGCATCGAGCTGAGACACACCACCTAAACGAAAATGCAAACGTTCCAACCATTCTTACATGTCAACCTTGGCTTGCACTAGTGATGCATTAACATGATGTAAGAATCGGATGTTCCGAGGACAAGAAGAGTGGCCATGCATCAGTCTAGTCTGAATGTCTCGCGTTGGTGTGTTTACCTGACATTGGTAAAGCTGATGGTTTGAGCAGATTCTCTGTACCCAGCATTGCTGTGGCCATGTGTATATTCGCGCAGCTCACTGCAAGAAGGTCCATGACCAGTACGTTCGGCAGTTTGATGCACAAGCAGCGTCTCCCTTTGTGTGGGTAGCTTGGCACGAGATCCGACAATACCCTGCTAATCACGGCATTTGTACGATGGAGGTAGAATCGGGCAGAGTACCCTGTACCCGCTCGTCTCTGTCGCAGGATTACGCCTTGAACCAGGGTTCGAAGCAAATGACTCAGCCGTTCACCTCCATCGTATAACTCGTATACTTGCTATAGCATGAACCACATCCGGAAAGGTGGCAGGAAGCCGAATCAGATAAGCGTGGCGTGTGTGCGAACGGCGGCTACTCAGAGATTCAACAAGCCTCCCACTACCCGGGAGTTATCATGGGATGGTGTGCACCCTTTCCCATATTGGTGGCTTGCACGATTGTTGAGAGCCAAAGCGATGTCTGTTCGACGAAAGGCGTTTCGAACCCTAAGACGACCTGGAGTACCTCTGAACTCTGAAGGTTGTGTAGACTGTACAGTAGCAACTAAGACCGGTCGAGCAGCAGGCGCTAGACACATAATGTGCCATACACGCGAACCACATCCGGGCTATATTACCCGTGAATTTACGATCTGGAAGATCGTGGTCCTACTCGGCTCGTGGCCAACGAGCAACGAGTCAACAATCAACAATCTCGATCAGGTTGAACTTACATAACAAGGCGGAGTGATGTCCGCCTAATCGATTCGGAGCGGGTGCCCGTTGCCCCGTTACACTTTTTCGCGATATGCATGCGTCAGCCTCAACTAGCCAAAAATCGCATCGAATACCGACAGCGACGTGAAGTGGAGCTTTTGTGTGTTTCGTTCTACCTCCAGTAGGAGGTACGATTGTAGTCGGCCAACAGGACCTGAAAGGATGTTAGAGTTTGCAGGCTCGTGCTTTGTCAGATGACCCGCCCTGCTAAATGAACATCATGCAGCTAAATTCAACCCCAGCTGAGTGATCGCTTCGACATCCCAGCTCTAAACCAACCTCTCAGTTTCTCACATATTTTTACAAGATCCACCAGCCGGGAATAATGTTGTAATCATGCAAAGCGTTCTTCTTGGGGAAGCTGGTTGAGAATTGAAATAGACTTGGGCTTGAAGCACAATACTCTATCGCAGCTCAGACCCGCACGAGTCGTGCGTACGCTTCTCATGTACTATTCTCATGTACTATTCTCATGTACTATTCTCATGTACTATTCTCATGTACTATTCTCATGTACTATTCTCATGTACTATTCTCATGAACCTGACAAAAGGCCATGAAACTGCAACCAGGAACGAGGAAAGAAATGCGAGCCGCGTCGAGAGTGACAGGTCACAGGTGACAAGCAAGATCCCAAAAGTCACATTGATTACTGAACAAAAAACAGGGTGATAGTTACAGCCTGCAGCTACTTAAAGGGACCAGATCTACAGTGTCACTTAGCAGCCGATAGGCCAAAAGAGTACCCGAACTTATGCAGGCTATTCGAGCATCCTAAACTCTAATCCCACGATACACTTCATGGCCCACCGTCTGCGACTGCACACCATGTGAAAGAGAGAATGGGGAGACCATAATAGACCTCGATATTGGCTAATGTCGATGTCACGACGGTTTCCGTCTAACCGTGAAGCCTATCGTAACTTCGAGCCCCCCTCCGCCTTGTCCACTATACATATGAGATAACGAGAGTTCAGGGTCAGATCGATGTTACCCCAAACTACGGTCGCTACGATCGCTGGGTCGGAAAGGGGCTATAGGATTCCCCGTTCATATTCATGCGACAACGGATAAGCGGCGGACATCGCATCGGGCAGGCCGAACATCTCGGTAGTCTTCTCCTACCCGTGACCCTCCTCTACGATCACCAGAGGTACTGTAGGGGCTGCTTGGCCTTCTCGGACAATCAGAGTACCAAGACGTGCTCGAGTTTGACGGAAATGGAATCATTAGCAGAGTCGCTCTTTCAAGTTTGTAACTTTGGTATTCATCATCATATTTTTGAAATTCCTCTTAGTCCCTCGTCGACGTCTCATATCCTGCCTCGGACCCAGGGAAATGGCACCGGGCCTGGCTAACCTTCTGTTGAAGATCTCACGTCCAACTCTTGGATGGCGTGACGCTTCCTGATCTAGAGGAGCGTTCTGTGTTCTTCCGGATTTCGTTGAGGATTTTTATGCGCGGAAAATGACTTTTGTGCGAGTTGTTCATGCGCTGTAGGTCTGCTTGGGGAAGGGGTATCTGCAGGTATGATATGTCAGTATTTGCTCCAGAGATATGTTTTGCAGAGTGGAAACGTACGCAGGACCCAACTCCTTGATGCTCAACTTAGCCAACCAAGAGCCCATGTCGACACACTTCTCAATGCTCTCGCCCTTGGCCATACCGGCAAGGAAACCACCGGCGAAAGCGTCACCGGCACCAGTGGTGTCGGCAATCTCGTCCTTGCTGATAACGTGGACGGGGAAAGTCTTGACTTCGTCGTCGCCCTGGACGGCAATGACGGTGGGCTCGGTGCCCTGGGTGACGATGACGGTACGCTTGCGCTGGGTGTTCTTCTTGGGCAGGTTGGCCATGTGCTTGGCGATGGTGGGAATGTCCTCGGTGTTGAGGTCGTGGGCGGCAGCGAAGGCGCGAGCCTCGGTCTCGTTGCCAACGACGTAGTCCCAGTAAGGGGAGGTCTGGTCGAGCTGGTCCTTGAAGAACTGGCAGATGAAAGGAGCAGAGAGCGAGAGCATGAAGGTCTTGTTCTCGGCAGCGGCCTCCTCGGCGAGAGCCATGATGGCAGGGACCGAAACGGTCAAGTGGTAACCGCCGACAAAGTAGATCTTGGCCTGCTTGACGAGGTCCCAGTTCTCCTTCAAGTGCTCGACCTTGTAGCAGTTGGCAGCAGCGAGGTCGGTGCACATGCTACGGTCGTGACCGGTGATGATGACACCGCAGCGGCCGGTGGGCTGCTCGTCGTCGTAGCGGTAGACGGCGCGGAGACCGACCTTCTTGTTGGCCTCGACCAGCTTCTCGGCGTACTTGTCCTTGCCAACGCATCCAACAAAGACAACCGAGTCGGCGGGAAGGACGTATTGGGCACCTCTGGCGGTGTTTTGGGCGGCACCACCGGCGTTCAGGTCGACCTTGAAGTTCTCGAACAGGTCCTCGTAGAGGCCCATGTGCTTCTCCTCGGCCAGGATGGCGTCGTTGGACTTGAGTCCATACTTCTGGAGCAGCTTCTCGTCGCCGACGGCCTGGATGTCCAGGAGAGGGTTCTCGAGGCAGAGGATTTCGTATTGGCCAGACATTTTGATATGTAATTGATGTGGTGTGCAAGGTAGCAAAGGAGAAGCAGGCCCTGGCTTGCTCCAGCTTTGCTGAATCCTGACGTTTACCATTCTTGGTGGGGTCTTCACCGCCAAGGCCGCCCCTCTCAACAACCACGGAGGTGATGCCTGAGGCAGGTCATGTTTTCGTGCTCAAAGAAAATCAACTTTAGACGTTGACTATCGTTGCTCGTGAAGGCCCTTGTAATACGTATATACAGTCTTCTCCCGCTGTTACCACTTGCTGCCTCCCTGCTTCCTGTTTCATCAAACTGAACCGTAATTACAATCACCATTTGTTCACCAAAGTAATATCGACTAGAAATGGTAATCTTCTCCACTCTTGCTGATGACAAACTCGCACCCGAGCTTGCCAAATCCTTCGAGGTCAAGAGCATCAGCATGCTCATTGAGCTGCATCAGAATGCGCTCTCCTACGTGTGGGCCATCTTCCATCGTGTCCTTGATATGGATGATGATCACCTTGACGCCTTGAAGGGGTGCATCCGCTGGCACAGGCGTGTTTCTCTCTGTACCTGCGTAGTCTGGTGTGTTGGCTTGCGACTCTTCTTCGGGTACCATCAAAGGATGACTGCCGCGACGAGGTTGCATGCTAGAAGACCGCGTGACCACGCTCTTGTTCCGTTTCTTATTATCGGACAGGTCGTCCATCGTTATGTTCAGGCCATTCGAGCTTCGCTTCCGTTTTCGCTGGGCTCTATCCAAAGCTCGGGTAGCCTTCTCGTCCTTGACCATCTGCGCAAGCGTCTTCATCTCGGCAACGACATGCCGCGGTGCGAGGTGTCCAAACAGTACAGCGTCTGGTTGACTATCGTCGTAGGAACATTCGATAAAAATGCCCCCGAGTATGCCTTCAGCTATCTTTGGTGCTGCCTCTGCCCATATGCCGGCCAAGCGTGGAACTCGCGAGATGCTGTCAGGTTCAACGTCGCCAAACATCAATACCTCCCTGGATGTTTCGTAGTCTCGGATGAAGAAGGCGGTGCTGTCCACTACCGAGTGTTGCGGCGTTGGATCACTGGTAAAACTTCTTCCTTGCGGGCCAGGAGAGTAATAGTTATGGCCTGGAGTCTGTTCGCCCGGTGTTCCAAAAACGTGCGGTATCGACAGATTTCGGTAATCTGCTCCCCTGAACGCAGAGTGATCAGGTTCCGAGATACTACCCAACGATCCACGTTGAGAGCGAGTCGGCAGAGGTTCCTTCATGCAGTTGCCGTGGCTTACTTTGAAGCCTTTGACTCCAAGACCATCGCACACCTCGATATATCCCCTGCCCTCTCCCGTACCAACCATGATATCTCCGCCTTCTCTTAAACGCTGGAAGCTGACAAAACCGACTCCTCCGTCTTCGTCTGTCAGGTTGGGCCATATAACATCGTTAAAGATGTGCCTCTTGATAGCTTCGACGGTGAATGGTAGGGCTGCCAGCCTCTTGGGTCGCGATGTGGCATGGAAAGCGGCTGTGTTGATGGCAAAGCCCGAGAGATGATCGAGGTGAGGATGGGTGATCAGGTAGGTCGAGACGTGGGCGCGTACGACATGGGCTGCATTGGCGCGGGCTGAGGCATGAGGGAGAGATAGGCCAGCGAAAGGACCGTTATCGAGGACGATGGGCTCTGGGAGTGTCTTTGGCTGTATGGGGTTTCTGGTCGGCGGTGACGAGGTGGGAGATGACATGCCGTCTGTCTCCATGTGCTGAGGGGGTAGTTCCGGCACAGGTGCCTGATTGGGGAGGTTCTTCTCGAAGATGCGGGTGATGGCTGCGAGATGTGAGCCGGCATCTACTGCCAGCAGCGAGCCACGAGCCCACTCGGTGGCCGTCGACCGCACCAGAAGGCCCGTCACATTGTCTTCGCTGGGTCCTCCTCCCGAACCCTAGAGTCGCAAGATGATGGTCAGATCTGTGGGGTAGCACTGTCGCGTGGGGAAGAGAGAGAACTTACAAGACAGATGACCTGGATAGCCGCTTTGTTCGTCTGTGAATGTCTCGGCTTCATGTTGGGTAATGGCAATATGCCCGTGCCCCGTCTCGGGCAGGCGCTGGCCGACGGAAGCTGCACTGAGACGTCAAAGCGATTTGTATGCGATCCTTCAGAAGATGTCCTCGGTCTGCGGACTTGGATCCGGTCCTAAGGTCTTCACGTGCGTGCGACCACTCGGTGCTGCCTTGGGGGTGAATATGCGAAGGAAGAGAGTAACACCGGCATGAGTCGCCAACCTGCTTCATAGCTAATCTAATGCGACTGCTCACCCATCAACGGTTCACCGTTAGACGACCACTGATGCACAAAGGATGGCTGGTAGGCACCAACCACGCTGCCAAGATTCGGCATCTCCGAGATATAGGGCGCCCGTCCAGAACGACTTCTACTTGCAAATCTTGATTATAGGCAAGATCTGAACTGGAAAGAAGAACAAAGTCATACAGGCTTAAAGTGAGGGAATGGGAGCCAGACCAAGCGGTGCCATCTTGGATGGTCGTCTGAAAACATTTATCGAAAGAGGATAGCAAGTTTGTGCTACGAAACCTGCGGTTCAGTCAAGTTTGACTGCATCTATGCAGTGGCTTTTTTCGCGGTTGATCATACAGTCGATGTATTTGTGCTTCAACAAGAGGTTTGCGGTACAATAAGGCACGTACAAACCAACTCATAGCTTCGCTCCCTGGCTTCTCCTCTTCTCCTTCTCCTTATCTCTCAAAAGTCGACGCAGGATCTTTCCTGATGGTGACTTTGGGACGATGTCGATGAACTCAACTCCACCCTTCAGCCACTTGTGCTTTGCCTTGTGCTGCTCTACATGACGAGCAATGTCCCGGATGACCATCCTATCAGACTCTTCAAGCCCAACAGAAGGAGATTTGACGACGAAAGCTTTAGGGACCTCTCCCTCACGATCTGAAGGTACGCCAATAACAACACAATCGTTGACCGCAGGGTGGGTCAGAAGATGAGCTTCGAGCTCCGCAGGAGCCACTTGCAGTCCCTGCAAAAAGTCAGCATATGTCCAGCATTGTCACGCCAGCGGCACGTACGTTGACCTTGATGAGCTCTTTCAGTCTATCCACAATGAAGACATGCTCATGACCGGATTTCGGATGCTTTCTGACAACAGCCTCGTCTCCGGTTCTCAGGTACCCATCCACGAATGTCTCTTCGGTGGCCTTCTGGTTGTTGAGGTAGCCGAGCGTAACTGCTGGTCCTTTGACCCACAACTCGCCTGGTGTGTCGAGCTTTGTCACCTCCTCACCTTCGGGTGTAACAATACGCGCTTCAATACCCGGCAGCAAGCTTCCAGAAGATCCAAAGTACACATCACTCGGGATCGTTGAGCATACCACGGTCGCGCTCTCAGTCACTAAGCGCTGATTAGCATTCCTCAAGCGTTCACGGGCACAAGAGCAATAACTTACTTCCATATCCTTGTCGAATGGCCCACTTCGGGAACATGGACTGCAAATCTTCTGCTGTCTCTTCTCCCAATGGCGCTGCTCCGGTGAAGATGCTCCTGACGGAAGAAAGATCATATTGCTTCACGACATCTCGCGATTTGGTGACCGTAATGATGATGGGCGGTACAAGATATAGGCAACTGATCTTGTGAGTCTGTATCGTTTCGAGGAAGCTCTTGAACTCAAACTTCGGCAAGATGATGACACCGTCGCCACGATACGTTCCTAGATGTGCGATAACAATCAGAGCGTATATGTGGTTGAGCGGTAACTAAACTGATCAGCGTCTATCTTGCAAAAGAGTAGTGCGAACGAATCGTACCAGGCCGAGGACATTCTCGGTATAGTCGGATTGGTTACCAGGCTCTATTAGCGTCTTTCTCCATTGATCTTCGAAAGTACGCATCTGAAGGACGTTGGCAATCACGTTCTTGTGACTGATCATGACACCTTTCTGGTTTTACAGTCAGCCATGCGTCGTCCTGTTTACAGCCGCGAGAAAACCTACAGGAAGCCCGGAGGTACCGGAAGAGTAGCACAGGAACGAAGTCTTTCTTGCACCATCGCCCTTGGACCAATCCAATGCCTCCAGCTTTGGCAGGTTCCGACCCTCCTCTATAAGTTGATCCAAAGTCTTGTATCCATCTCTTTTCTTGCCAGCGACAGATTCGGGTACCTCGAGCAAGTAAATTCGGTCCTCGGGTATCCCCACAGTCTTTGCTGCTTGCAATGCCAAATCCAGCAATGGTAAACAAGTGAAGAGACATTTGGCACCAGAGTCACGAAGCTGGTGCTCTAGCTCTTGGACGGTATATGCTGCATTCGCTGGCGTCTGGATGCCACCAATACGATGAGTCGCCCACGCAAGAGTCAATGTGTCAATCTGCAAACAGTCAGCTGCCAGACCTGTCTCCAACCCATGTCGGCACTTACAGTATTGATGCTGAAAAGACCGATCACCTTGTCCCATTCTGATCCCTTGTTGGGAAGGAAGCCCAGCTCTTTACTCAGTCCCCTGGCCAGAAAGTCGACTCGCTCTTTCACTTCCAAGGCGCTGTACTGTTTACCTGTAAGACCACAGGTGAATGGCGGTCGGGAGTATCCCAATGGATGGCGTTCGTAATTTTCATCCAGAATGAACTTGTCTACGGAGATGGAGTCTGGTATGTCAAAAGGTATCTTTGGAACCCAGTCAGGAGCATAGAACGGCATGCTGGCGAAATGGACGTGGAAGTTGTGTGAGATGACAAACGACGGGACGCACGCGGTTTTGTCTCACACAACGCACTGATGCTTACGGGATGGTATATCTACCTCGGTCATGTCAGCCTTCTCAGCCATTATTGCAATTGAACGCAACCATCAGCGCTTGTTTCACGCTGCCTTGTCACCGAGAGATGACGCTTCTCCGCACCAGGTGCGGGGTTGTGTGAGAAGAACGAAGCTCGGACCATGTACGGGCCCACAAATCGGAAGCGAGCTTCCGAAAAGCAAGGCCTCGAGACGCGGGTGACTGACTCGTTCTTGCCTCGAAGGTGCATACCACAAACATAGGTATATCTTCAATTCGGAGTCTTTTTATCGTCAGAGCACACTGGTTCCTTCAACAATCCAGAAACTGAAGCCAACAACTCTGTTTGTCTCCAACACTTTCTCTGAACTTCTCAGCCCACCTCTGGAGGCAGAAACACTCTTTGACTTTGCACTATCAAAGTTGCAACTTGACTCATCTCAAAGCTCGATCATACAGTATAACTGTACATCCTTGGTCAGTCATCCTTCTATAGCTCATCTCCAGGAGGGCACAGAATCTCGACCTCAAGTCTGCTTTCTTACCGAAAGGATTTCTCAACGACTTCTTTCAAGCCTTCCTTGAGCTGTGGTTCTTTTCTTTGCCGATTCACCAACACATCGAACCGACTACGGTTCTATCGACCATCCTCCAACTCATCGCTCGCTCTTCTTTTCTTGGTAAGTCTCCGAAAGACCATCTCAACGCGACGAGACGCGTCTTGACCATCCATTCCTATTTATCGTCTGTCAATGCCTGCAGTACACATGCTTGACACAAGATCAATCCACTACCACGTGAACATACTGACATCACGTAGACAGTCACGCGCCACGTGTTCTACTGTGTGTTGTCCTCCAGCAAACCTACTATGTATGATCTTGAGTCAGTATCACACAACACATTCGCTGACACCAACTCTGCAGATAGGGGCTTTATCATATTTTCAAAAAGTTCCAAACTACTGTTGTAGTGGCAGCTGCACACAATAGCTTGCTACTGGTGATCTCAAAGCCCTCCTTGGCTACTGCCGTGGTTCCACCTGTCCGTAAGTATCACAGTAAAAACACCACCCAATCTTGCGATAAGCCTGTTTTGCCATGCGTTTTCACGTGCTGACAGCCATCAAGATATATCTCGAGCAGTCCTCACGGGATCTGCCAGCAGGTCTTCCGTGGTTGGAGTCTACTGCCTTGCGCTTGCACAAGATACAGCACACAATCAGGCGACAACGCTGTTGTTGCACGCGGATGCACGTGTCAGTGTCCTTCTGTTGATATATACCGCGCACGACTCTATCCCTTCCACCTGACCATATCACTCCTCTTTGGTCTACCCTCCGTGCAATACCAGGATACTCGACAACACAACGCCAGCATCCCTCCTTTATATATTCTCGGATCATCCATCAATCCCATCAATACTCACATCTTCCAACATGGGTTCAAGACACGATTCATTACATGATCCCGAGGACAAGACAGACTCCTTGGGTTTTAGAGATACACCTAGCTCACCTCTGAGTTCTGTCCCTGGAGATTTTGAATCTCAACAAGTCCCTCAGGATCTCCAAGATATTGTTATGCCCAACAGCCCTGTCTATCACGGCAGTCCCATACTCTCTTACGGCCCCAGCAGTGTGATGGATACCATCCGTGTCATCTCACCTAACAGCGCACCCTACGAGTCCTCAACATTCGTCCGCAGATCCGAACGAAAGCGCAAAGCACCTGCTCGGTATTTGCAAACAGCTGAAGCTGATGCCATCTCCCAATCCGAGATATCCAATACAACTGAGCGCCCTGTCAAACAGAGAAAGACTTCTCCGCCAAGGGCACCTCGCAATCCTCGTGGTATCAAGGCGACAAAGCCTGCAACTGCTTCTCCGTCTCACACAAGCGAGTCGCCCTCATCAGGTGAAGATGTCGACGAGCCCGTATCTACTGCCTTGCAGATCAACACTTCACGAGTAGTCAAGATCAGGGTCGATCCGGAAAGACTTGGCCAGATTCTCGGTTCCACACCTCCAGCACCATCAGCTGCTGTACCATCACCAGAGGTAATGCCACCCGCCCCCGCCGAGTTTGAGCCTGCCACGACTCTGCTTGAATCTGAGCTCGCTGTCGATGCTGTCGATGCTGTCGAACACGACTTCATTGCACTCTCCTTGGCTGTCACGAAAAAGGTACCCATCGAGCAGAAACCGGCACCCCGTGGGCAACCAGAAATCTGGGCAGAAAGTCGCCACCATCTATGTGAGAGTCTCAGCGGGCTCTATGCATCCTGGCAAGGCTCCTACTACGGAAAAAATGGCGTCGCCAAAGCGTTCATGCTTGATGGCAATGGTCACGCGAGAGACCATCTAGACGAAAACGTTATTGTCCTGCGTGCTAGCGGCAGCATGGCAAAAGATGGTGAGAACGGCATGAAACAGCGTGAAGACCAAGAACAAAAGCATCAGTACCATGCCATGGTCAACGCCATCAGTCAGCAAAGCCCTGTCGCGGTAATTTGTGGTGACAAGAACACACAAGTGCCTAGCAAGATGCCTCACAAGTACAACTCTCTCGACTGGTACAAAGTCACTCATGTGTGGACCGAAAGAGATAGGTTTAATGTTATCAAGTACCGTCTTGAGAAGCTTGACTCAACTACCGCTGGATGGTGGGTTCCCAAAGACTCAGAACCCGTCGTTGAGCTTGGAGCGCTCGGATCACCCATCAAACAACATTGTGATTCATGCATTGGCGAGTACGATCAGGTCTATCTGTGTGGTTGGATGTGCCTGAACAGCAAGTGCGAGAAGTTCTGGTGTTTGCCTGATGGTGATACACCTGATGCTGCACAGCTGATCTACGATCCTCGCTTTCTGAAGCAAAAGACTCCTTGGGCCAACGAGCAGGCTCCTCTCAGTTTCCGCTTCCCCTTGTATACTACTTCTACCATTGCAGGCGAAGACTATAAAGCGGAGAATCTGCGCGGCATGACTTGTCCTGAATGCGGAAAATGCAACGCACGTATCAAGTGGGAGGGTTGGGAATGCACAGGCTGTGGCTTCGAGCACAAGCCCATGATCACTCCGCTACCCGCGGCTTCTATCCAGGATCAGAACTACCCGGTCACTAATGCTTATCCCTCATCGCACGACTCTGCCTCTCCTCACGTCAAGATCTCCGTCGACTTCTCACACAACTACCGCTGGATCACTTACAAGTTCAAGGTCTCAGCTACTGAGGAAGGTGAGGTTATCCACGGTATCGCGAACAGAGTTGTTCGGGAAGAGTCTGGCGGTCCTAATGAGATGTGGGAGAACCTCCAGACCAATGGCCACGGGCTGGTGCGCAGAGAGTTGTCGAACGCTCTCATGAACTCTTTCACCATCAACTATGGTATGCCATACAAGTTCATTGCCGCGGGAGATAGTCTGCCATTCACAGATGCACCCTGGCCTGTTACGGAAGCCGTCTCACGCCTGAATTGGGCCGACAGAATAACGTCTGGAAACACTGTCGAAGACCAAGAGAAATTCAACGAGCTCTATCTTGTCGCATATCTTCAAGACCAGTCGATGAGCTACCACGACGACGGTGAAAAAGGACTGGGCTCTACTGTTGCCACACTCTCCCTCGGATGCCGAGCTGATATGGGGTTCAAGCCCAAGTCGCCTTTCTACCACGGCATGAAGACTATCCATTACAAGAAAAAGAGAATGACTGTCATGACCAAGGATGAGCCTTTGCCTGAGTTTCCCAACTACGAACTGCGCAAGCAGTTTCTTGCAGAGATTCGAGATGGCAATTTGTCTGATGATGAAGAACACGAAAGACTTGCCGAGATGGCCACTGCGCTTCGCGCGGCCTACTCATCCAAGAAGAGCCATACCAAAGTCGAAGACTACATCAAGCTCTCACTCGGCCATGGAGACATCGTCATCATGCGCGGCGCCCATCTTCAAAAATACTACGAGCACGGTGTCAGCCCTAGAGGCCTCATGCGTTATGCTTTGACATGCCGTACCGTCTTGCCTGGACACCTGAAGGAGTCCGAACTGCCCGACTACAAGGTTGACCTTGTTCAAAACGGGTACGATGGCAGCCGAATTGCTAAATGAGAATAGTCCTTTTGTGGTTCCTTTTTCTCGTGTCAATATCTCTCGGTCGACAACACCTCTGGCGGGGCGTCTCTTTTCTTGCTTTCTTTCTTGCTTCTTTACTTACTGATGCCTTCGCAAAATGCAACAGGCGAACGTGTTTTTATGGGTACACGGTACATTGCTATTATTTGACATATGGGGGGAGTTTACGAATCTGGGAAAGAAGAATTATTGCTGCATGATACCCACAACCTTTGAGCTTCAAAAGTAGTTGCTATTTTCAATATGATTTGCTTTCTAATCGTCTTGCTCACATGCCTCTCCGATGATTGTTGGTACTGAGTCTGACTGTCTCATCCTATTGGACACGTGTGACCCAGAAAGACCGAGGTCAGGACAGTATTGAGTAGACGTGCGTGCATCCTGAACAGTGCAGCATATGATCCAAGAAGAGAGGTTGGTGCCAAGAAGTCTTGCAAGCATGTGAAGGGAGGCCGAGCCGAACCTCGGCATCTCCAGACAATAATACTACATCATCTGCCCTTGCTCTTGCCCTATCTGTTTCCTGCCTGCCAGTTCCTTATTACCAGTCCATTCAATTCTTCCAACAACAAAAGAGGTTATCAAATCAGAACAACAAACATGGCCAACCAAACAGGAAAAAACTCGGTCGGTTCGTGTTGATCAAATGTACAATATTGTGTGGATGTAGAGCTGACTTCTGATGAACCAGCTATCGAGCGCCTCACACAAGTCACAACTCACCTCAAATCGTCAGAAGTCGACCTAGCTCCCAACCGCGACGCCATACTCAAGAAGAGCCCCGATGACATTGTCGTAACAGCATGCCTGCGTACACCTCTGACAAAGGGAGGCAAAGGAGGCTTCAAAGACACACCCGCCGCAGACCTCCTCCACGGAGCTTTCAAAGCGCTGATTGAGCGTTCAAAGATCGATCCTTCGCTGGTCGAGGATATCGCTGTTGGCAGTGTGCTGCCTCCTGGAGGCGGTGCCACCGAGTTCCGTGCTGCGGCTTTGGCTGCAGGCTTCCCTGATAGCACTGCTGTGCACTCGTTGAACCGTCAGTGCAGTTCGGGTCTGCAGGCTTGTGTTGAGATTGCCAATGCCATCAAGACCGGTATGATTGAGATTGGTATCGGTGCTGGTGTCGAGAGTATGAGCAGTCAGTATGGTCCTGGAGCTGTGACTGAGTTCTCGGAGCTGCTCGAGAACCACAAGGAGGCGGCAAACTGCAAGGTCCCCATGGGAGGTCAGTGACTCTGATACTTTTGAATCCGTCGCGACTCTACTGACTCTAACTAGTTCTCTCCGAGCAAATGGCCAAAGACCGCAACGTCACCCGCAAGGCCCAAGACGAGTTCGCCGCATCCTCGTACGCCAAAGCCACCGAGGCACAAAAGAAGGGCCTCTTCGACGAGGAGATCGCTCCCATCAAGGTCAAGTGGACCGATCCCAAGAGCAACGAGACCAAGGAGATCACCGTGAGCAAGGATGACGGTGTCAGAGAAGGCGTGACAGCCGAATCTCTGGGCAAGATCCGTCCTGCCTTTGCAAAGGATGGCTCCATCCACGGCGGCAACGCTTCTCAGATTTCTGACGGTGCTGCTGCTGTTCTGTTGATGAAGCGCTCAACAGCCGAGAAGCTGGGCCAGCAGATCCTCGGCAAGTACGTCGCAGCATCCGTCGTTGGTGTGCCTCCATTGCTCATGGGCATTGGCCCCTGGAAGGCCATCCCTGTTGTCCTGGAGAAGGCTGGTATCGCAAAGGACGATGTCGACATCTGGGAGATCAACGAGGCCTTTGCTTCGCAGTGTCTGTGGTGTGCCAAAGAGTTGCAGATTCCGATGGAGAAGATCAACCCCAAGGGCGGAGCCATTGCCTTCGGTCACCCTCTCGGTTGCACTGGCGCCAGACAAGTCAGCACTCTTCTCTACGAATTGAGACGAAGAGGCGAGAAGGTCGGCGTGACTAGTATGTGTGTAGGAACAGGAATGGGGATGGCTGCCGTGTGGGTCGCTGAATAGGCTGGCGACATGAGGATGGCTGCCGTCTGGGTCGTTGAGTAGGCTGGCGATACGACTTGTGTATTATCTGATTAACGAAATTGAGTCACCATGTTTTACAAGAATTGATTAGAAACTTTTCTGATGATTATGCTCCGTCCTAGAGTGCAATGTAGAATATGTACATGCTGTGACACCTCTACTCCATTCGCCTCAAGACTCCATAGAATGTCCGTGCTAATGCTGCTGCACTTCCCTCGTCCAAATCGGACAAAGACAAAGACTAACAAAGATCAAGCAGACTCTGCCTCGATACCCTCGTCAAAAACATCATCTTCATCATCGCTGTTTTCGCTGTCGCTAGCAGGCTCCCATCCAGCTTTGGCGCGCAGAATACGGTTTTCCTCTTTCAAAGCAGCGATGCGGCGACGGTAGGGTAGCGATCCTTCTTCGTGTGCGCGTTGAGCCAGACGCAGGTATTCGGACAAGCGCATCAATGAGGCTTGCCAGGCTTGGTGTGTAAGTTGGGCTTGGATGGTTTCGTTGCGTGATGTCTCGAGCAGCGAGTTGTAGTGTGCATGTAGAGCTAGGCCTCCGTGTCAGTGGCAGTCGATATCTCCAATCATGGTATGAGTCCTACCGATTGTTGCGCTCTGGTGGCTGGTTGCGTATTCGCGGATTTGTTGTTTGAACTTTTCGACAATCTCTTCGGCGTAGTCAATGACTTGGTTGGCTTCCTTGCACTCGGTTTCTAGTTCGGTGATTCGGGAAAGGGCGTCCGACAATTGGGCTTGGAGGGCGGTTGTGTCGACATCAGAAGAGGCATGAGGGGCATGAGGGACTGCAGGGAGCAATAAAGCTTCAGTATTAGCTTACGAACGATAGAAACAAGAATTAAAACGAAAGGGGTATCTAAGCGCTGTGGATAACAGAAAAGAGCAGAACCATGAACGACCGTACCATTAGCATCTCCATTCGTAAGAACACCATTTTCAATAGGTCTTGTCTAGAAGGAAGCGTGTGAGCCAAGCAAGCATCTTTCCCATGTCGTTGTGGTCGAGTTTTACCTGAGCACGTGCAAGGCCGTCCTGCAGCTCGTCGTAATGCTCGCGGTTCTGTTGCAGGACAGAACTCAATTCTTGGACCAAAGACCAGATGTGCTGCATGTCGCTGTGGTGGCCAGCCGAGGGCATGCCACCTCCAAGCGTGTATGGGGCAGCCGAGTTGGCCATGGCAGGGTTCTGAGCGGCCATGTCACCAGAGTAGATGTTGCGAAGCGCGTCGGCAAGATGTTTGGTGATGGAGGGGTCGTTCAGCGAGACGAACTCTTCATGGTCGTCAGGGTTGGTCGGTTCGAGGAAGTCCGATGGAGGAAAGGTAGGAACGGGTGGCAGTGGATGCGCAACGAACGAGTGGCTCTTTCCTAGACTGTCGGTGTCCTCAGTGTTGTCGCCAGGTCTTGGCGTCGTGCTACGGTCTCTGGTCCTGAAGGCAGTGCGCACTGATGTGTCAGAACCGGCGGAGCTGGAGACGTCGCTCTCACTATCGCTATCAGAGTCGATAACGTAGCCGTGGTGTGGACTGTCAACAAGCGGTGGCTTTTGGCTGGGCTTTGACTCTTGGGCGCCGTCGGTGTTCGGTACACTCTCGAAGTTTGTCTCTTTGGCGCCTAGGTCTTTGTCGAGCTTTCCTTGGGCTTCCTCGGATCCTAGTTCTGTCTCGCGCTGGAGCTGTTCAGAATTGGCGACAAATTGGTCTAGTTCTCGATCGTGCTTCTCTTTCTCTGTAAACGTCCAAGTCAGCCGTGAGTCCCTTAGATAACATGGCTCGTGCATTATGCCGATCACGGCTCGGCCCGCTGTAAACGTACCTTCGCGTTTGAGTCTGTGTGTCTCTCTAACCGCGCGCACTTGGTCAGTACTCACTCGCACGAGGAGTCCATCGCCTTCGCGTCCCACGGGAAGCAAAACTCCACCGTACACGAGCACATCCTGGATTGCCACCACTGGATCACCATAGGGCGGAAGCACTGCCGGCTTTGGCTTCTCTGTGTTACGTCGAAACACAGGTGGACGCGGGCGCCTGGATGAGTAGTTCTGGATCTTTGGATCTTCTGTCATCTCCTCGTCTGACCATTCTCTGCTTCCTGTGTCCGGGGTCTCCTGTTCGTCTGGAGTACTGATGCCCAGTCCGATAATCTCCTGGCTCGAGTCGCGCTCCAAGGATCTACCTCTCTCTTGGATCTCTGGAGCTCGGTAGAAACTGGACGGTCTTTCGGCCTTCTTGCGCAGTTTCATACGACGAAAGCCTTCGCCCACGTGTATCTTGGATTCTTGAGGCATGATTTGAGAGTTGCAAGTCTTTGCGATTGGTGGGTCTGGTGTCGTGAAGTCGATTCTGTGCTCAGAGAGCGTCCGGGAGCCTGTGTTGGTCACTGTTCTGCGTGTCAGTCTGCTAACGTTATGGAGACCTTTGAAGAGGCGCTTACAACTTGTGTCTGCGATTAACTCAATGCCCTCGAGATCCAGAAAGCACGGGTCGGATTCGATGTCCAACTGTTTCAAACGCATCAAGGCCAAAGTCTTTTTGGCAAGTCGCGGTGTAGGTGGTGGTTGTGATGGCAAATCTTGATTGCTGTCACCTCCTCCGCGCAAACGTCCACGGCTTGATGAGTCGTTCAGCGTCCCACAATCTGGCACCGTTCGACGTCGCGGCTCATCTCCTTGCCTGTCCCCTGGTGTTGATGTGTCTGAGTGAGACTATCTCTCTCGATTTTTCACTGAAGCAAAGACCACGTCTTTGGCCGTCTTCGTTGCTCCCTGACCTTGTGAACTCCCTCCTGCTGCAGACGAACGGTTTGTGTCGTGAGGCGTTGTTGTCTTCCCTGGCTCCTGTGTCCTAGTACTCGGTCCTGCAAAACCTTCCTGGTACGGATCAGTCTGCTCATCGGAACCTCTTGTGTGATTACTTGACGCCTCAGGCTGCAAGGGAATCGCAGTTCTCAAGCTGAGACGTAGTAAATTCGTATCAGCATCCATGTAGGCCTGAATATTGACAACTGAGATGGATCTGGCAGGCATCCTGACGAGCTCGGTATCGTCCTCTGAAACCCATTCTGCTGATTCCTCCTGACCTGCTCCTGGAGGGGTACGTACGACATTCTTTAGCATGAAAGAATCTCGTACTCGTGGATTGGCCTTTCTTGCAAGTATCACATTCCGTTGCTTCTTGCTCACACAGACAATGTGGCCTCTAGGATATCCCGGCTTGGGAACCGCTCGTACTCTCGTCCGACCTCGAGAATACCCGCTGAGGACATCCACATTAGCATTGTCGCTACTCTGGCGTAGCTTGAAATTTCACCAACCTTGTTTGTCGTGTGCCTCGCCCAAGTTTGAAAGCTGAACCTCTACTACCTGCTGAAGCAATGCTCTTTCTCATACCTTGTGTGAACGCAGAGTCCTTCCTGGTCTCTTGAGATGATTCCGTAGAAAGTGGCTCCTCGTCAACGGAGGCGAGTGAGCCCACGTCTCGCAGCCGTGGTTGCTCTGCATCTGTCGATGTAGAGGGAGCGCCTTCGGGTGTATTGGACACTATCCAGTCATTCGGTGGTGTCCAGGCAGGTGGTGCGGGGTTTCGCCTTCTGACTAGCTCGTCAAGGTATACGATTGCCTGTCTAGAGTGGAAAACATGCGCTTCCATGAGCCGGTCCTCGGACATGGCGAGAGCGGGCGTAGTGCCAGTAGATTGTGCTCGGAATGTGGGTGGCAAGGGGCTTCTCGGATGGTTTTTTGACTTGTTGCCCAACGTTGAGCGAGTTGAGTGAGGCAAGAGGCTCTTGATTGCATGGCTGAGTACCTGCTTGCCATGAGACGATCCAGAAGCTTCGGGTTGTCGAACAGGACTAGAAGTTTCGGAGGTGGCCCCATGCTGATGGTCTAGTGCTGTAGTGGCCTTGCCCTTGTTGATCAACCTGGTTGACTCGAGGGGGTTGTTCTCTTTGCTTTTTGGCGAGGGGGTAGATGTATCCCCTTGCTCCATGGTGCTGGCTGTGAAGTTATGTTGGTTAAATACTCCGTACTGATGCTGGCAAGAAATACGATGGTTTGTTTGCAGGGTTGATATAGTTAGTATGAAGTGTACGATATGGATGAACCAGTCTGAGCAAATCACGTAGGGAAGGGAAGCAGCAACAGAGGTGGTGGCTTCCCTGAGAAGCCGTCCTGCACAAGCTGGTAGATGCATGACAGCGGATCGTAGAAAACACAAAAACTAATTTGAAATGGGAAATGCCGAAAACGATTCTCAAGCATAGCTGCTACTTTCAGACGTGATATCTATCTTATGTAAAAAGTTCATGGAAAAGGATTAGTCGACAGTCCTGCTAGTCTTGCGACCCCAGACTTCATCGGCATCAGCTTTACCCTTGGTCTCGGGCACTGCCCAGAACACGAAGGCAGACAGCAAGGCGGCAAAAGCGGCAAAGATGAAGTAGACCTTACCCCCACCGAGCTTCTCGTTGACTATAGGGAAGAACTGGGCAACCACAAAGGTAGCGATCCAGTTGGCCGCCAGAGCCCAGCTCTGAGTTGCGCCAACAGCGCCAGGTCCGACGAGCTCTGAGGAAAGGATGAAAGGCACGGGTCCAAGACCTAGGCCAAAGGACGCCACGAACGTCAGGACGGTGATGGCTGAAAGAATTGGAATGTGCCTCATAATTCCAATACCCAGAAGCAACGAGGAAACACCCATACCGAAGATACTCGCAAGAAGACAGACCTTGCGACCAAGCTTGTCGGTCAGAGGAGCGCAAGATGTGGTTACGATGATGTTCAAGACTGCTACTAAAACGTTGAGCAGAGCAGCGTTCGCCGAGAGCAGATCCGAAAGGAGAGAGACGCCATACATGACTATGGAGTTGATACCACAGAGCTGTTGGCCGATCATGATGACAACAACTGCGATGACGGCAGAGCGGGAATCGGGGTTTTTGAGGACAGCAAGAGCACCAAGAGCTTCGAAAGCCTCTTTGGTCTTCTTGCTTGTCGAGGCGTCAGAGGAGGGTCCGCTCTGCTCGAGGCCGCCCGAAGGCATGCGGTCTTCGTTGGTCAAGAGACTGTCTTCTTCATCTTCCATATCTTGCGAGCTCTCTCCCCAGCCCTTTACTTCGTCTTCGATGTTGGCTTCGTGGCCTCTTAGTTTGCGCAAGACGCGTTTCGCTTGTCGTTCTTTGCCGTGGTCGGCAAGCCACTTTGGACTTTCTGATCCACCAAGGAATAGACCAACAGCTTGAACAAGACCAATAGCTCCACCGACGGCCAGAATGATGCGCCACAGAGAGCCCTTGCTCAAGAAGAGACCAAGTAGCTGTGCGATGAAGATGCCCATGTTGATCATGATTTGGGTGAAGGCACCAAAGAAGCCCTTCTCTTTAGGAGGGGCAACCTCGGAGATGAAGATGGGTGCGATAACGACGGAAGCGCCGGCGCCGAGGCCGCTGATGAAGCGTCCGATGGTCATGAGGGGGATATCTGTAGCGAAGACCTCGAAGATAGGACCGACAATGAAAGGGATGGTGCTCAACAGCATGGACTTGTAGCGGCCATAGCGAGCTGAGAGAGGGCCTGCGCTAAGGGCACCCAGAAGACCCCCAAGAGTGAAGATGGACGAGACCAGGCCAAATTGGGTCGAGTCCATAGGAATACATTGTGGCAGGCTGGGAGCGACAGTCGACGAGATGGACTTCTTCTGACAGGTGATGACGGACTGCGGCGCGTTGAACTCTGCCTGTGGAACAAGGCGTCAGGACAGATAGTACAGAATCACATCAAGGGCAGATACATACGAGATGGAAGCCGAACAGCAGGGGACCAATGGTAGAGACGAGGAGGATGTAGACAAAGTAGGGCGTGAGATCCTTGAAGATACTCATAGCTGATTTAAGCTTTGGCAGACAGCGTCGACCGAGGTGTGATGGAGCAGCTGTGAAACGCGTCGCTGCAGCGAGGCGTGTATGAGAGAAGTCTTGCGAGATAAGAAGCCTCTGAACTCGCTAAGATGCTGCTGCTGCTGTCAGACCTTGTCAGAGTGACATGGTTAATATCGACTTGGCTGGGAAGCTGGACCCGTTGTCCAAGACGTGACATTCACATGCGGGCCGTGGCAGCCGTGAAGCTTGCTCAGTGCCCTCTCTGCCCTCGTTGGCTGATGAACAGGAATTACTTGTCCACCACACTCATGTGAGACAGCGGGTACAATTCTGATCTGCCACATCATCCGCTCCCTCGTCCTCGTATTCCTCCGCTCTCTGGCTTCACCGCATGTCTCTCTGTTTGCCCGGGCCGTAGCGAGTAGTCATCACTCTACCCGGATCATCATACCTCTTCCCGGCTCCTGTCGCCAGCTCGGCCCAACGCTGAAACTCTGCCTCCAGCGTGGGGTATGCATAACACAAGCATAATTTAATCCGTCGCCATGATCACTTCGACCTCTGCCCTCTCAAATGTGCCTCCTTCTGTGACTGCTTCTGCCGCACCCACCAACAACCCACCTAGCTCTGCTCCAAGTGTCAGAAATGCAATTTCTTCCGTGCCAGGAGGTAGTCTGACCCTCAAACGCAATCTTCACGCTGTCTTTAATGGTATTTTCCTCTTTTACACTTCCTATCAATATCACTAGCGAACACCTGTCAGCTAACACCTGCACTCCCAGAGCCTGCCGACACCAAAATGTCTTCGATGGGATACACTAGTCAGAGGCGCATCAACGACAACTACGATGTAGTAGGCTTCATCAGCAGCGGCACCTATGGCAGGGTCTACAAAGCCCGTAACAAATCTGGAAGAGGCACTCATCCAGTCTTGAGTCGAAATTCTGGAAATCCCATTGAAGCATTCGCTATCAAAAAGTATGCAGAAGCTCAAGTCCTGCAGGCAAAGGCTGATTTTTGACATCAAGGTTCAAGCCCGACAAGGAAGGAGAGTTACAGTACACGGGTATCTCACAGTCTGCTATACGAGAGATGGCTCTTTGCACAGAACTGTCTCACGAAAACGTCATCTCACTTGTTGAAATCATCCTGGAGTCGAAATGTATATTCATGGTCTTCGAATATGCCGAGCACGACCTCTTGCAGATTATACATTGGCATACACAACATCCTCGAACTCCCATCCCAGCTCCAACACTACGCTCTATCATGTACCAACTTCTGGAAGGACTACTCTATCTTCACCGCAACTGGGTCATGCATCGAGATCTGAAGCCTGCAAATATCATGGTCACATCTGCTGGAGTAGTCAAGATAGGTGATTTGGGACTCGCGCGACTTTTCTACAAGCCACTCCAAGCTTTGTTCGGAGGTGACAAGGTCGTTGTCACTATCTGGTATAGAGCACCTGAACTTCTACTTGGGAGTCGACATTACACACCGGCGATCGACACATGGGCAGTCGGATGCATATTCGCCGAGCTGTTGAGTTTGAGGCCAATCTTCAAAGGTGAGGAGGCGAAGCAAGACTCCAAGAAGACGGTACCATTCCAAAGGAATCAGATGGGGAAGATTGCTGAAGTTCTTGGTATTCCAAGGAAAGAGAACTGGCCACTGCTCCAAGCGATGCCTGAGTACCCTCAACTACAAACTCTGGCCGCCGGCAATCCTGCAGTCCAACGTCCGATAGGTTTGGATAAATGGTGGGATAATCTCACCCGAAATAACCAATACTCGGCCGCAAACATGCCAGCACCACATCGAGATGGACTAGCTATGCTCAAGGCTCTACTTGAGTATGATCCGTTACATCGACTGAGTGCCGAGCATGCGCTCAAACACCCATACTTCCTCCACGACGAAAGCAATCTACCAGCGGCACCTCCGAAGAACTGCTTCGAAGGTGTTGAACACAAGTACCCTCCTCGGAAAGTCAGTTCTGAAGACAACGACATTCGAACAGGCAGTCTACCGGGAACAAAGAGAAGCGGACTACCAGATGACTCGTTCCTTCGACCACCGAAACGAGTTAAGGAAATTTGATCACGGCGACCACGACGAGTATATCTGCGTGAACATCTCAAGAGCCATACATGGCTGAATCACGGCTAGTACCACCATTATGAGGATCTCAAGAACCATGCGAATCATGATGTCTCAATCACAGTCGGAGCTATGAATAGCACGACAAATGTCAGTCCTTGAACTGTAATTATTGTACTCGAAGCTATACATCACCGAGTAAGGAACAAAGGCATAGCAAGGAGTCCGACGAGCATGGCAAAAAAACACCAAGCCACTCGACGCCAGAGCAACGTCCACAATCTTCCAAGAGTACCACCCTCAAGCCCACCGGATCACGTCTTGCATAGACCTGTTGTTCGGAATAGCAAACAGCTGCTTACAATGCAAGAGATCGCAACTTTTGAAACACGCATCGTTGCAGAGGGACGAAATTGGAGCAACAACACGTATCCATATTCTTAGCCTTTTAGATATCATGTCAAGCAGTTGTCGTAGCCGGCCGTTCATGTTGGCTTTGAGCGACGCTCGCGGCCGTGCACAGGCGCATCTGCTGATCAAAATGTCCAGTCTTCCATTTGTGATCACTTCTTTACTCCATACATACTTACCTTTTCTGAGACTCTGACCAACCCTCGATCCAGCGACACTATAACAACAATAACACGAGCATCATGTCGGACGATAACCCAACCCCAGACTCGCAATCCTCGAATGGCGACCAAGCACAGACTCGTCTCCCGACCCAGGCAGAACTCGATAAAGTCGCCCAAGTAGATATCCTGGACAAGAATGGCGACAAGAAGCAGTTTGGTACGCTTTGGAGTCGTCATGGAGATATGCCGCGTCGAACGATCGTTATATTCATCCGCCACTTCAACTGCGAGGTGAGAAAGCTTATCACGGAGCAAACGCTTCTGACGTCGCTGTAAATACTGATCATCCTGCTGAAAGTCGTGCGCGGATTATGTTCGTGCTCTGTCGGCAGCATTCTCCCCTGAAGATCTGGCTTCCAGGTCTATACCGACATCGCTTACTATTGTCGGTTGTGGCAGTCACACGTTCATCTCAACTTACAAGGAGCGCACTCGCTGTGAGTTTGATATCTATACGGATCCATCGCGCGTCACCTACGATACGCTCGGCATGACGTGCAATTTGGGACTCGGAAAGAAGCCAAATTATATCGAGAATAGCCTCATGGGAGCATTGATTGGTACTGCAAACACATTGATGACCTTGACTACTTCTTCGGGAAAGAAGAGCCAGAATGGTGGAGAGCTCATCTGGATTGATGGTGAGATCAAGTGGGCGAGAAGGATGCAGAGCACACGCGATCACATCGAGATCGAGGATTTGAAGCAGGTATTAGACAACCAGGAGAAAGACCTCGAGAAGAGCGATGTCGCATGAATTCGGATTCATACTACATAGTAGTTATCTCGTTTGTATACCAAAGACTCACAGCAGACATATATCACCTTACCAGCTCAGACAGGATGCTTGATGCTTGATGCATAATTATGTCCAGGGTCGCTCCCCCGCCAGTCAAATCGACCCCTCTACGCCGCCTTCTCCAGGAATGTCAAGATTCAAGATGCTCTTGAAACGTGTACACGTGCTTAGGCTTCCTTGACTTCGAATTCGGTCATCTCCATTTCCAGGGGAGCGACCGTTGACACCACTAGCCCAATATATCTGAATCCGGACGCCTCCTCTTGCGCGTTTCAGACGCTGTGGTATGCCGCGATGCGGAGGATCTGCGCAGTGAGGAGAAGGAGAGAGCCGCGTGCATAACACCAAAGACAGCAGATATCCTCACAGGCTTGCAGCTGTGTCCGGAGGTGCTAACTAAATCAACACGAGGACTTCTAGAAAAGCAAGGGCATTCCGTGACCAAGCGTGATCGTGAATGGAGGGCACATGAGTGGAACCACAGAAGCGCGGCGTGTGGCTCTCGACTCTCGAGAACTGGAACGTGAACGAAGCGTGCATAGGCGCCGCCGGGCTGTCAAAGGTGGACACGGCTGAACCAATCAAAACAAGAGCCAGCGATCCATCTAGTTTACTGCCATCTTTGTGCGGGTCGTAAAACTCAAAGAACGGTGCTTTTTCATTCAGGAGCATCGCCGTCGGGAGGTCGCTCACACAATGGACAGGCATGGTGCCAGCAACATCCAAGGCGCATTAGCGCACTGGGCCGTTCGGAGATGGGCCTGTCATGTGGCGCGGATGCGAGATTTGTGAGACGAGATGGACGGCCTTGACGAACAAACGAAGAAGTCCCCTGAGATGAAACGTGGAACGGCCCTTGTCACGGCCCTAGTTCCAACGCGGTATGGTCCCAGTAACGGGGACCACCAGAAAGCCAAGCAAAAAGCGCAGAGGAGCGAGGAGCTTTGTCTGCCGCTACCCCTTCGACCAAAGAAGGGTTCGTTCGTTCTTTCTTCTTTCTCTTTTCTTCCCAGTGTGCTGCCCCTTCTACAACTGCGCCCGTCCTTCGTTCTCTTTCTGCCTTCATTTGGTGACTGCAGCCTTGTTTCATTCTTACCTGTTTTGCGAATTTAATAATCTCCCAAACCCGGAAGGCGCTTTCTCTCCGTGGACGCGGTCAACTGTCTGGCATCCCATCACTGTGTTCTTGTAGAGCAACTCACAGTCATCTCGAGCTTGACACCTGACCACTCATCACTCCGGAACACTCCAGTTTCTGATTTTCACCAACACATCTACACACATCCATCTGTCTCACGCACTAGCGTCAACGTGTTCCTGTTGACAGCATTGTCCCGATACACGCGCGTCGGTCCTTGACATCACACCGCACGGCTACACGACAAACACTCTTCTACAGTGTAATCATACGCACACAACACGTCTGTCTGATTGAAAGATCGACAAACATTTATCCACTCGACTACATCCCATACCACGTCGGCCCTCCGGATCTCTCGGCTCCCTCCGACCGTTTGTGTAATATCAGTCTAGCATCACTCGGTGTACTTGCCTGCTTGTCAAGCATTCCACCCCTTCTGCAGTCAATTCTCTCTCTACTTCTGTACAAGACCCGACCTTGACGACAGGCTCTCTGCCTTGCCGATACATCAACCGGCCCCTCGACATACTGTCAACCGCTTCGCATTCTTGCACGAAGCACATTTAACGACCCCTCCATATCATCATCTTCACTCAGCATCATCGACATCATTTCAGCCCAGATACAACCTGGTCTCACAAATCAAACTGTAATAATGAGCATGGACGCTGGCGGTCTCGCTCAGATGACTTTTAACGGTTTCTCTTCCAACGGCCTTGGCGCTCCCGGCTCTGGCTTTGCTTCTAGAAACAGAGGAGCCCATAACCACAAGCGTCTCAGCGTTGGCCTCCCTCAGCATATTAACCCTGCTGAGAACCACTCCGACTCAAACCCCACCCCTCGCACCTCGCGCTCCCACCTTCTCGCCGGTCTCCGTACCGCCCCAAAGACGCCGGCCGTCCCGGCTTCCGCTCCTTACAATCAGTTGGACTACCAGTCTCAGCTCAGTGGCATGGACGCCAACACATACAACGCTTATATGCAAAGTGTTCCTCAGTCAGCTACTGCCGCCAGCTTCGGTGGCAACCAATACAATGGTCGTCAGCAACACCAGCAACACCAGCAGCAGCAGCAGCAGCAGCAGCAGCAGCAGCAGCAGCAGCAGCGCCATCAGCAGCAGCAACAGCAGCACATGTACTCGATGCCAGAGCAGGTCTTGGCTCCTCCTACCTTCTATGGCCAGGAGGCCGAGATGGACCCTAGCGTTATGGAACAGCTTCAGCTTACCAGCCTCTTCCTCGCTCAGCGCCAGCAGCAACTTCAGCAGCAGCTCGCCGCCATCACTGCTGCTGCCAACACTGCTCAGATGCAGGGCCTGAACCTTAACCAGTTCCAACAGCAAATGCCCCAGGTTAACGCCTACGGTCAGCAGTGCGCCCAGCACCAACAGTCGCCCATCGAGATCCCTGGTCAACCTGGTCTCTACCTTGTGTACAACCCCATGACTGGCCAGTACCAGTACGCCGTCGACAACAACGCCCAATCCCCCATGTCTCCTGTCTCGCAGCACCAGAACGGCTTCTTCAACGTTGACACTCCTCAGAAACAGCAACAGCCTGTCTTCCGCGCCGAGATCTCGCCACCACCCACCGAGCGTCCTACGCCAACTGGTTCTCGCTCAATCACCCCTCCCAAGAAGACAGCTTCACCTGCATCGAGTCTTGCCCATGTCGAGCCCCTTCCTCCTCCGTCTGCCAACGCCTTCCGCCGTGGTCACAAGAAGGCATCTTCTCTCGCCATTAACGCACTGACCGGCGCATCTGATGGGCCCAAGACAAGCAGCGTTGCCACTTTCGGCTCTGCCAGAACCGTGTTCCCACCAACCCCAATGACTGGTACCTTTGGACCTGGTGCCGCTCGTGCTGGAGAACACCCTCTTCGTCAACCTCGCGGCCCACCTCCGCTTGAGGAGCTGATTGCTTTGCCTACCAGCAAGCACGAAGGCAGCAAGAACTTCGCAACTCGTCAACGCCGCCGTGCTCTCGATAACCTCGTCCGCGCCGGCTCATTCCGCCGCGCTGTCAGCGGCTCTCCTCGCGGTAGTCCTATTAGCGAGCGTGAGCTCCACTTCCAGTCGGAGGAGGATGAGCCCTGCTTCCGCAAGCAGAGTCCCATTGGCAGTGAGCGTAACGCTAAGAGAAGCTCCAAGGACAGCCTCGAGGGCCTTGGTGCAGGTGGCGCTGTTCAGACTCCCGTCAGCGAGAAGGGAGACGCTTTCGACATGGGAGCCTTTGCCAAGCAGCTTCCCAGCCCTATCCAGCAGGGTCTCGGTCGCAGACACATGATGTTGGGAGTTCTTAGCGCCTCTGAGAAGAGAAAGAGCATGTTCTAGAGTGAACGGTGGATACTTGTAACGACACAAACGACGCAATTTTCGTTTCTGGATTCAATTCGTGGTTGGGCAAGGCTTTATGATTGGGCACTGGAGTCTGAGATGGGGTTGGTAACTCGGAACGTGTCAAAGGCTTTTTCATTTCTATCCATAAGCTCCGGCAAAGGCAGTGGACTTCAGGGCTGTGCCCTTGAGTCTTGTGCAGCCATATTGCCTGGAGAGGGGCGAATTATTTTTCTTCTTTTTCTGTTGCCCCCAGCAAATGCCTAGCTTTTAATCATTTCTCACAGAATCAGAGAAAAAATGCTTTATGTACATTATTAAACCCTTTTTATCAGACGTCTGGATGCTTACCGAACGTGATTGCCATGCTCGCTCTCGGCTCTGTTGAGGACTCCGTCCCGTTGCCCCGCCTTGCCCTAATTTCTCCACCACCCACGACCCGCCTTCTTCCATCCTCTCCACAACTTCACCACAATTGACCACAATTGACCACAATAATGGCCTCTATCGAAAGTGCCACCAACGCAGTAAAGAAGTTGGAGTGTCGGTTCTGCCAGAGGATCTATTCCAAGGCAGAGCATCTCACAGTACGGCAAAACATCTACAAACCGATAAACTGATCTCTGACATATCCTCTCTAGAGACACGAACGTTCTCACACAGGCGTGCGGCCGTTTACTTGCAAAGAGTGCAACCGCGCCTTTAGTCGACAAGACTCGTTGGCCCGCCATGAAAAACTCCACCTGCGTAGAGAGAGCATGAAATGTGCTTCGCCTGCTGCCTCCACCTACACGCCAGCCAAATCTTATGCATTGCAGCATTTGCTGGCCGCTGACGAGGAGATCGAGACACGCAATTATGTACCACCTTCGGATCCTGGTACCTCGCAGACCTGGCATGAGCAACCATATCAAGTCGAGCCTGACATGATAGACATGCATTGTGCCACAGATCTTGACTTCCAACTAATATGGCCTGATTCCGAGGAGCTGTTCCAGTCAATCATGTCTACAGATACTACCTCACATGTCCCTGTAGGCACTCTACCGTTTCCTCAGGGCATTGATCGATTTACACCGACGAGTCTTGACTCGCCCACCTCGCTTGATGATCGAGGATCGGCTATCAAAGCCATACCCAACGGCGGTGGCCACCAGGCTGTCTACGGAGTCAGCAGGATGATCTCAAATTTGGTGAGAGGAGTGCATTGTGTCAATCACTCCCTAGCTGACTCTCTCTCAGTCGTCAAGCATCACTGCAGAAGCCGAGGCTACATCTGTCACATCCGTGTTCTTAGACGAGTGCCTCCATATGTTCTTCGTCCGCTTTACACCTACGTTTCCTGTCCTGCATCGCTCGACATTTGTGTTTCGAGATTGCACTCATCCGTTGCTACTAAACGCTATCGCCATAGGGTCATTATATCTTGGTCCCAAGGATGCTGTTGCAAAAGGCGAAGCATTGTGGCGTCTGTCTCACACAGCGATTGCGACTTCGGTAGGTCTCATCTTCGCAAACTTGCCGACCTTAGTATTGATTTTGTCGCAGTGGCAGAGTCTGATCACTCACCGAGGACCACACGATCCATGTAATGGACTCCAGTTGGTCTTGGCTGCTTTGCTCGGTCAGGTTTATGCAGCCCTGTCAAAGGTAAGAACCGTGCCAGACAGCTTCTCACAATCGCTGACAAATCAGAATCGAGTACTTCGGACGACATCGCAGATATTCCATGCTCTCGGCTTCTCCTGGGCAAGACACTGTGGCATGTACGACAACGACACGTTCTCCTTGAACAATCTGCCTTCCCTGGACGCATCTCCGGAAGAGAAAGACCGCCAGTGGAGGACTTGGGCTGCTCATGAGATTCAACGAAGAGTACTTCTCGCTCAATACATACTAGATGGACTGGTCTCGTCGGCTAGCGGCAATCCTACTTCGACGCGGCATGCTGCCAACCAGCTTGGACTACCTTGCGATGAGAGCTTATTCGAAGCAAGCACTGCCGATGAATGGCTCGTCAAGATGCGATCACAATCTAAGCAGGACATTGCTTTCCGTGACATCTTTCGGTCTTTCTTCACACCTCTCGACACAGGAAGACTACCAGAGCATACCTTGACATCTTTCTCGTTGCGTGTAATCTTGGAAGGCGTACAGTCACTTGTCTGTGATTCTACTGACGGTCCATCTGTCGGCGTTCCAACCCGGTCAGAGATTCGCAGGGCCCTCGCTCAGGTCCATGAAAGCATTACCAAGAACAAGATATCAGAGTCAGAGACACTAGAGGCTCTATTGCGATGGCACTCGATTTGCCTCGATGCAGCTGCAGACTCGTCTATGCTGTGCCGGCATATCTGCGCACGCTACAATATCCCACAGCATGTGCTTGGAGGCAGTAAAAGTCTCAAGGCAGGGCTGGACCTCGTCGCTTGGGCAAAGACTGAAGATGCGCGCAGAGCATTGTTGCATGCTGTCGCCATCCAGGACATTGTCGAGCAGCTACCTCGCGGACGTGCACATGTGCTTCACATGCCTAGTTCTCTGTTCGCTGCTGCAACCGTGTACAGCGTCTTTTCATTGGCAGGCCACACCACTGTCAATCTGCCTCGCGTCATTGACTGGAAGGACGTACTCTTCACCGAAGTTGACCCTTGTGTCATTCTTGGTGACCTTGCAGGTACGTCTGCTGGATCCAGCACAACGAGAAGATTCGTTCGCGGCGAGAAACTTTCCGGCAGTGGCTATGAATCTTTGACTCGCAACTTGCTCTACGAGCTCAACTCGATGCAGAAGCTGTTCCGTTGCCTTAGTTCACAGTGGGGGCTCGCACATGACATGGAGTCTTTGTTGAACTCATGGATATCCCTTTGCCACTGAAGCATGGTGTAAAGAGTTGGGTCTTTATTAGGAGTTTAGGTCTGGAAAGACAAATGGGAATCTTATATTTCAAGACATATCGTTGGGAGTTATTTACAGTTCAAATTCAAGTCGTCAATCTGGCATATTTTCAAGACATACAACATCCTTGTTCTTGCCGTTTACTTTTCGTCCTCAAAGACAGTGGTCAAAGTACCAATGTGAGGGTGAACCTCGACAGAGAACTCATCGCCATCACGCAAGAACTCCTTGGGGTCCTTGCCAACACCCACGCCAGCGGGAGTTCCAGTAAGGATAATGGTACCAGCGGGTAAAGTAGTGCCCTGCGAACAGAAGCTGATGAGTTTGGGGATGCTGAAGATGAGGTCGTCGATACCGGAATCCTGCATGACGTTGCCGTTCTTGCTGCCCTTGATGTGCAGCTTGCTCGGGTCGGGAATCAACTTGGAGCTCGCCAAAACAGGACCGATGGGGCAAGCACCGTCAAAGCCTTTGCTGTAGCACCATTGGCTCTGAGAGAATTGAGCGGCACGGCTGGAGACGTCGTTTGCGGCTGTGTATCCAAGGACATAGTCGAGGGCTTCCGACTCGGAGACGTTCTTGCAGGGCTTGGAGATGACGACGACGAGTTCGGATTCGTAGTCTGCTGTGTCGGTTGACTTGGTGTGCTTGGGGATAACGGTAGGGCTGGGGTACGGGTCTGCGAGGGAGGTGGCTGGCTTGAGGAAGATGACGGGCTCTGATGGAGCGTCCATCTTGACCTCTTCGGCGTGTCTCTTGTACTGTGGTTTCCTGTTAGATACCTCGTAAATACCAAAGTAGGACCAAATCTTACGTTCAAGCCAATGCAGCGTATCGTGCCGACCTCCTCTTGTGACAGTGGAGACAGCAGCTTAGCAACTTTCTCCGTCTTGTCTGACAGCGAACCGGGGTTCAAGGCGGACTTGCCGCTGAACACTTTGACTTCGACCTCATCGCCTTTGCGGATGGCAAGACCAACATCGAGTTCGGCATCGACGGGTTCGCCGATTAGGATTGCCTTGGAGTCGCTGGCTGGGACGAAACGGACGAGGCGGTTGAAGGACATGTTGACACTGGTGGTAGGTATTGTTGGTATTGGAGAAGAAGGTCAAGGGTCGTAGAATAGCAAGAAGGGCTTGGATACTATGTCCGATGTCGCGCAATGGATGCTATCACGAAACACATCAAGTCCCGCACATGAGATCCGCCGCATTCGAGAAACACCTTCCTTCCCCACCTACCTACGAGGGGTACAAGTGGGGAAGGAACCCTCTGTCTCGTCGGCCGAAGCCGTCCCGAAGACCGAGACAGAACAAACAGAAGCGTCTTCAATTGGTATACAGATGTACGCAAGTTCAGCGCATAGGAGACAAACTGTGCTAGAAGTTTCAGCAAGCTTCAGAGCAGTCTGCCTCGTCTGACCATGATCGTTCCCACACGTCGAAACAGCACCACCCGACTGTTTGCTGGTCAGAGCTCTACAGCTGGAAGGCCGTGTGGGGCAGTCACAAAGTGTTTTGACAAGATAACCCGATGACGGCCGAGGGCATATGTTCCATGTAACTCTTTACGAGCATTCCTGTCTTCTGTTTCTCAATCACACATACCACATACCGCACAAAATGTCGACCACCAAGCCATTGGGACCTTTCAAGCTCGTCACCGTCAACACAGCACCCGAGCGTGCCTACAGGTTGATCGGTCGCGTTGTCGAGAACGTCAAGGACAAGTACACCATCATCCACGCTGGAAACGCAGACAGTAGGTCATCAGACTTGAAGAGATAGTAGACATTGACTGACCCAAATACAGGCCAAGAACAGGTTCGCGAGGTCGTTACCAAAGAGCAGCCAGACGTTTTGGTGTGTCAAGCTAGGCATCGATATTGTAGCAACAAGACACTGACGAGAGGTGCAGTTCACCGCATCCATGTGGACACCGGAAGAGGCCAAGAGCATCCACGCCGAAGCCAAAGAAATCATGGGCCCGCAATTGAAGACTTTCGCACTGCCTCAGGGTCTCCAGGTGTCGAGAGGACCGGACGCTGTGGTCGAGTTCATCGAGGAGAACCTGCCCGCTCTGCTCGAGGGTTAAACAGAAGAAGATACGATATACCAATACAGATGTTCCATGTTTAGGATGAATATGAAGCGGAAGTGAATTATTTGAGATTGAGTGATCGAGGCTCTCGAGGAGAAAGACTAAAGGGCAGCGTCATGGTTTGGTCTGGATTGAGCCCCACCATATGATTGGACGAGAGACGGCAGGCTCGGCATGACGGCATGGCGATCAGCCGGATCCGGGGGGCTCTCTGCAGGCGCGCGAGCTTGTTTTATGGAGTGGACTTCTGGAAGCACTCAAAAGACGTTGACGATGATGGCGTGGATTATGATGATGCTGTTGATTCTGCATTGAAGCGTCGTAATTCTCCTTGTTGTCTCCCATCTGCCCCCCAGTCCCCTGCCTACCAATCAATCCTTGCAGCACCGCACCTGCTGCCTGTTTCCCCCACCACACACACCCCAGACCATCGCAACCATGGCCGAACTACACAAGGCGCTCGAGCAGCTGGGGCCTATCGACTGGGCCGATGTGCCGCAAGATCTAGGTCCATTCATGAAGAACCTCTTCGAGACTGGTGAACTCATCTGCAACTCGGTCCCACCTCCTTCTGGCGGCACCGCCTACGAGGCTTCCCAGCCTTCGCAGCCCAAGCCCGACACGGCAAAGTCGGCCAAGGAGGTTGTCAACTCAGACGCCCGTCCTGTCGACCCCCACCCCGATCACGTCGCCCTGCAAAAGTCATGGGGAAAGCCCGTCAAGTTGAACGCCAAAGAGAATCCTCTGGGCATCTCCGTCTACAAGATGGCAGCCAAAGACAGACACGGTGCATGGTTCGCTCGTAGGCAGGTTCTCGAGGGCGTCTCTCTCACAAAGGTCCGCAGAGCCATGCAGCGAGAGTTTGCCGAATCATTGGCCCAGTCTGGTGGTGCTGGTGCTGGCAACGTTCGTGGCATCGGCGGTGACCGCCGCTTGGACAAGAAAGAGGTCGACAATGTCGGCAAGATGGAGGCTCTCCAGCTGAGCGCCCAATTCCCTGGCCCCACAGCCCCTAGAGAGTTCATCACCCTGCTCTTCACCTCCGAGAACGCCCTGTCGAACAAGACTAGCCAAGACAAACATCCCATCCCGAGACACTACATGGTCGTCTCCAAGCCTCTCACACATCCCGACACCCCCGACCGCGAAGGCTACGTCAAGGGCACTTACGAGTCCGTCGAGATGATCCGCGAGATTCCCTTGACCCCTGCACCCGAGAAAGAGGGCGGTGCTGATGGTGACAAGCACGAGCTCAACCCTGTTGAATGGATCATGATTACACGCAGCGACCCCGGTGGTGGTATCCCTCGCTTCATGGTCGAAAGAGGCACACCTGGCTCCATTGCCGCCGATGTGTCCAAATTTTTGGACTGGGCATGTGCCAAAGATGAGATCCCCGACCCAGATGCCGACGAGGAGCTGCAACAGAAGGCCCAGGCCGAGCAGACCCAACAGAAGGGCCCTCCTCCAGCTGCACCCGCCGCACAGAACTCGAATGCACAGCAACCTGCTGCACAACAGCAAGGCGGCCTTTTCGCCTCCATCACAGGTGCCGTCGAAGCAGGCATAGAAGCTTATGCTCCGGCCAGTGTCGCCAACTATACTCATAACTACATGCATCCCGAGGACGATACCTCGGACTCTTCATCGTCTTCGGACTCATCAGACGCCGCATCATTCGCATCTGCCAAAGATCATCATCTGGACATGGGCGACCATCCAGCACAACATCCCGCACATGACAGCACAGCTGTAGCCGCTTCCACAACATCGCTGGGCCGCGCTTCTTCGACTTCTTCATCCGCTCTACCAATGGGCAACTCTCCTCACGACAAAGAACTTCGCAAAATCGACAAAGACCGCGCAAAGATCGAAGCAAAGATCCACAAAAAGCAAGACAACGAAGCCGTCAAACTCGCCAGCCACAAAGAAAAACACCCCGAAGACTCTGCCAAATACCAAGAACAATACGACACCGCAATGGCCAAGCTAGCCGAGAAGCGCGAAAAGGAACTCGGCAAACTGGAGCAAAAGCGTGACAAGGAAATCTCAAAAGCACAGAGGAAGAGAAGTGTACAGTTGAACAAGGACGAAGCCAATAGAGTTGCTAGAGAAAGAGATGATTTCAGAAATCAGGTTGATATGTTGAAGCGCGAGAATGGATTGCTTAGAGAGCAGATGACCGACTTGCAGCGTGAGAATGCTATACTTGTTGAAAAGGTCAACAAGGTCGCTGGAGTCGGCGCGCTCAAGGAGATCCAGAATGAAGTTCATAATCAATGAGTAACGACCGGGGGTATCCACATGCCACAGAAGGGTTCGTAACATCCGGCATTAATTTTATAGTCTCTTTTGTTCAAGCGAAGTTTTACATTCCTCTTCTATAGACAGGCAGAAGATACACTTTGTTATTGCTTAGAGTCCGGTAGAAATCTGGAAATGTGGGGAACGAGCCTCGATTGCATCGCCAGGCCATGACTTTATCATGCCGTGTGAAGACCGCAATCATTCTTCGCTTACTACTCAGGATCCACAGAGGGAGCATATATATCAGGAGAGCAAATACAATTGTTTGGAAAGCACAACAATTCATATCAACTGACTGTTTGAGGGGAAGCTATAGTAAGGCAGCTATTCACTAATGTACAATCTCATCTTCTCGCCTCCATAGCAGTGCCTCATTTCTATCCCAAACCTTCGAGATATAAACGGTCAAACACGCTCCATAACATGAGACCGATTCTCTACTTCGCATCATGACTTGTTCAAACCGAGCTGCAGTTCTTGCCGAGGGGATGCAAGTGATACATGCAAGGGTTAGTCTTCGAGTGCATTTGGACGGCGGCATAGGTGGATCTGCCCATCTTCAAGCAGTACAGGATCGACCAGAGCAAAGATTGAGGCCAGATCTCGCCATGACCCTGGTCAATTTGGATGCCGCTCAGAATGACGGCATGACTGAGAAGCAATCTCATGGGGTTGTTGACGGCAATGACCTTCAAGACAGCATCGATTTCACCCGCGGCAGCGGAGACTTGGCTGGCAGTGATGGCCTTAGCAACGATTGTATCCGCAACAACATTGGCAAAGAGGGGAGCCTGGATGCGGGCAGCGAAGCGCCAGAGCTGAACAAGGGTCTTCAAGTCGATGTCCATGTCGTGAGAGACGACACCGTCGGCAGACTTGACGGAGAGTTCGTGATCATCGCGGCGGCTATACACCCACTGTCTGAACACAGTAAAAGAAGGGTTCTTCACAACAAGATCAAGCTCCTCCTTCACCACGTCTGAGCCGACATTGAAGGCTGTAGCAAAGTACTGAGAGTAATGACGAATAACCGTCTCGTGGATACCACCGATGGTGGGTTCGTCGAAAATATCATTTTCAGCGCGGATTCCGACGACGTGAGGAATCTCTGACCAGTCACTTGGGACAGGACAACAGTTGTTGATAGACTCGGCCTCCGAGTCGTTGATGAAGGGCTTAGCCAGGGTGAACGGCGAAGTTGAACGCGATGGGGGAAGGTAATCAGTGGCCTTGGGGTTCAGGGTAGGGTTCTGGGCCTTGGAGTCAACGGACAGCGAGATGGGAAGTTCAGTCTTGAAAGCTTCGTAAGCAAGTGACGAAACGTCTGAGTCGTTGCCATCTTCGACTGTGTTGGGAGGTGCGGAAGGACTGTCTTGAATGATGGCGGGCTCAAGGTCGATGGTTGAGGCGACCGGAGTTGTAGGGCCTTCGTCAGAGGCGGATGACTTAGCGATGGGGGCAGGTGACTGTGGCAGAGGGATGTCCTGAGCCAGGGCCAAGGCCTTCAGTCTGTGATGGGGACCGGGCTTGCGCACAGAGCGAGGGGACAGGTTTGGAGATGATTGAGCAGCAGACTCGATGCCATTGGCGACAGATCCACTAGGTGTAAAACCCGTCAAGAGGTTTGAGTTGTCGAGTTCAGGAGCAGTCTGGAAGTTTTCGTCCTTGTTGACTCCAGCGCTGATTGAGGCATTGGAAGTCGAGTGGTCGACAACAGAAGCAGCACCGTCGGGCTCAGACACCTCGGTGTGAGCAGCATGACCGTTGGTAACGGGGAGTTCAGCATCAAATTTCTGGCTGGTGAAGCGGGAAAGGAGCTTGTGAGGGCCCAGGCCTTTAGCGAGATGGGCAGTGATTGCTTCGCGATCACCGTTGGTCAGATCGGCGAGAGAAGACTTGCGCACTTCGCTGGCTGTAGGAGAAGTGGCGCCTGCGGTAGTTTCACCAGTGACTTCACCAGTGGGCTCGTCAGGAGCGACAACTTCAGCGGTGTTGGCAGGAGCGACCTTGTCGTCGGCTGCAGACAGCTCGGGCTGTGCCTCAGTGGCACCCCAAGAGTCTTCGGCAGGAGTTTCCCAAGAAGACATGTCTGTGAAGATCTCGTTGATGTGATTGAGAGTGGTAATGATCGTGCCGATTCCGCGGCTGTAGTCGGCGAAGGGAAAGGGTTGTGTTTGGCCGCGCGCGTTGTGTTGCGCAGTAGGAACCCTGAGATTGTGAGATGGGATGGAATATTTGTATGACGGAGCGCGTGACCTACCAAAGATTGAGCTCTGAGACAGGCTCGTAGTGGAGAGGTGGGATTGCTTGGGAGCGTAGGAGGAAAAGAGATTTGCTGTCGTATGAACAAGAAGTGGTCATGTTCAACGAAAGAAGAAGGAAAAGAAGATGTGCGCAATCGAAGAAGGACAGTCAAACGTGAGAATTTGATCTTGCTTGTGAGAGGAAGGCGCGCAAACACGGAAAGTGCAAACACGGAAGCTACTATCAAAACAATCGGCCACTGAGTGAATGTAAGACAGGAGTAGAAGCAACTAAGACTTTCTGCTTCTGTCCTTTCACTTCTTCTGCTGACTGCTCTTTGTGCAACACTGTCTTCCGGGTACTTACCATTACAGCACTGCACGCAACAATTCTGCGTGCATCTTGACCAGACTTAAATATGCTTGCTGCTCTTGGTGAATTGACCTCAACTACATCACCCCTTATCCTTGTCACTTGAAATCATATGTCTGGTGGAATGTTCTTTGACGACGCATTGCACTCTGCTGACGAGCGTGAATCGGCACGTCTATCTAGATTCCATTCTTCCATTCATTTCGACCGAAGAAAGCATGAGAAACAGCTTCAGGTCGACAGAAGGAGGGTTGACGTGGTCACTCTAGCGTGATAAGATATACGCGAATTCGTACAAACAAGGCTGAGTCGTGGGGCCACGCGGCGTGACAGCTTCGGTGATAAGGCCGACTGTCACTCAAAATAATCTGTGACATGATGATCATCCTTGACCCCTGCAAAACCTATCAGGTACCAAGTTGGCAGGCCTTGTCGTCTTCGTAAAAAAGCACTGCCACACAGTGGGTGAGTTTACACATAAACAACGATCTGCGTAGGTTTTCTTTGTGTCACATACCTTCTTCTCCTCCAACTCGACATCACCCTTCGATATACCACATTTTTTCTGTCCAACAATATATCACAGCTTTTCTGTCCAACTTTCGCTCAAATCAACCCCAATTCAATCAACATGCGCTTCGTCCTCGTCACAGCTCTCGCAGCCTTTGCTGTTGCACAAAGCACTACATCCACGAGTACCAGCGCCAGTGGAAGCATGACAACCTCGACCACCTCGGCCGCTCCCTCTTGCGGTGCAGGCCAATCAACCTGCAATGGCGTCTGCTTCGATAGCAGCGAGTACACCTGCTGCCCGGCCGGTCTCTGTGCCGCTGGCAACTACTGCGGTCAAGACAACTCGGGCAACGCTGCCTGCTGCGCCCAGAATAGCGCGGGGACCTGCTCGAATGCTTCAATGCCTACATCCCTCAGCCGTGGTGCTACTGCCTCGTCAGGCGCGACATCAGCGACCTCCTCAGCAAGCGGAAGTAAGAGTGCCAGCTCTTCTTCGACGGGTTCTCAGAGCAGCGGTGCAAGCACTGCTACTTCTTCGGGTGCTGCTGCTGGTCATGCCGACTCCTGGATCTCGAACGCCGTCTCCTATGCCGCGGGCGGCCTTGTCGCAGCTGCCTTGATCTAAAGATACCCATGGTGCAATGACGAGTAAAAAGAAGGCGTTTGATATACTGGAGATAACCAAGGCTGGAATTCTTACTTTCTCTGTTCATAATCTGAATCTCATATACCACTTTACGCATATCCTGCCCAGCAATTACACTCAGCGCTCCCTTCTTTCTAGTGTCCGACCAATTTCTGGTTGGCCTCGCTATATCTGTTACCGTGAGGCTTTGCGCTGTCGACAATCTTCCTCATCTCTGCCTTTTCTTCTTCGTCAAGATCCACGGTCCTCGATGCCCAGTTCTGCTCTAGTCTGTGTGGCTTGGTGGTACCAGGGATGGCGATGAAGCCTTGAGCAGCAACCCAAGCAAGAGCAATCTGATTGACATTACAGCCCTTCTTGTCTGCCAACTTCTTGATTTTCTCAACAATAGCCTTGTTCTTGTAAAAGTTATCGCCTTGGAACTTGGGTGCTGTAAGACGACAAGAGTCAGTACATTGGTAAAAACGGAAAGGGTACATCGGTAGCTGGAAAACTCACAAGTCTTGCGGAAGTCATCATCAGCGAAATCATCAGGCGATTTGAAAGGGAAATCGTCCACCAGCCAACCATGCCCCAAAGGACTGTAGGCCACATACGCAACTCCCAACTCTCTAGCTGTGTCGATCAACCCATCGGTCTCGTGAACAGTCTCGAAGGCAGAGTATTCAGCCTGCACAGCATCGATTCTTGCAATGGCATTCGCCTTTCTCAGTGTGCTGGCGGAGCACTCAGACAATCCAATGTACTTTGTCTTTCCAGCCTTACGGATCTCGTCCAGAGCGGGGATAGACTCAGTCAAGGGCGTATTTGGGTCGATTCTGTGAAGGTAATAAAGATCAGGAGTAAATCCCAACCTCTCGATTGTACCATCAATGTATTTCTTGATGTGTTCAGCAGAGTTGGTGACCCCTGCCTTTTCGAAGACCGCAAAGCCGCACTTGGAGGCGATGAAGACCTTGTCGCGAACATTGTGCTTGCGGATAAAGTCGCCGAGGAGGGACTCGTTGATGCCTGCTGCGTAAACAACAGCGGTGTCCCAAAATGTGCAGCCAAGCTCAATGGCCTTCAGGAGGACAGGCTCGGCTTCTTCTGCTGATAGATTCGTTCCGAGGCCAAACGACAACCCCATAGCACCAAAGCCAGGACTGTTGACGTTGACACCTGAGGATCCAAATGGAAGTGTCTTGACCATGATGGCAGAGATGATAATGAGATGGATCGAAGTATGGAATGATAGTGAGATGGATCGTAGGCAGGCTCCGGGGGTCTTTGTTGTTAAGTGATAGAGAGGATTCAAGTAATCGAAGCTGATTTGACTCTTGGACGGCCATGAGTGAGATGGTCAGATATTTATATCCATCTCATGATACCTTGTGTACGTCGGCCATACTCTTTAACTCCGGCAACCTCCTTAAACAACCCTTCTAATTCCATTACCATGTTTTAACTCCGGTTTTGTTGAGTGAAGTAAGTATTCTGAGCCCTAAAACCGATGTAGTTCTTTTCTCGATAGTGAGTAGGTTGGGTACTCGTTCTCTTCGGTCGATCACATCAAGGGATGCTTCGGCCGATGTGACTTCATGCATAATCTTTGACCCCGCAACCTCCTTGAGTAACCCCAATCCCATCACTGAGGTAGCTAACTCCGTTCTTGTTGAGTGCATGCAGTCATGTCAAAAGCTTTGTCTGTACATTGTTTCTAGATGCTCAGAGGACCCGGAATTGGACATCGTGCCACTCATCTTCCAGACATTCTCAGCAAACTAATCCTCTCTCTCTGGCGTGCCAGCCCATAACCATGCAATAAATATAGCGAGACCGCCAACCGAGCCACTGACAAATATCAACAATCAAGTGGATTCAAAAAAGTCCATGAGATGTGGCTCTGACAAACATCAAAAGTACGGAACGCTATCAATCAAATTCACAAATATCGACAACATAGTGTTGAGAACGAGTAGAGGCCTGGTAGAAATACTGGATTCATAAACCAGCCTACCGGGCATACGATGGGGATTTACCATGTTTCCTAGTGACGTTAGTATATGTATGAAAAGACTCGATAACAAAGACTTACTGCAACATATTGACCATCATCTCTCTTCTGTGCCCAGAAATCCTTGGCCTCCTCGAAGTTAAGGTTGCCCTTGTCCATGGCCACATCGATGAGAGCTTCCTCTACACCTTCGCCCATGCCTCTCGAGCTACCACAGACGAAAATGCGACCATCAAGGGCGTTGATGACAAACCAGACAATATCTGCCTGTAGACGGACCTCGTCCTGGACGTATTTGGCTGCCTTGTTTGCTTGAGACTCTGACACAACCTTGCCGGTCACTTCACCTCCCTTCTTGGGTTGAATTTCGACAACACCAGGATCGGACACGTCAACTGGAGGAGGCTTGGCGCGAGACTGAACGACCTTCTTGATTTCCTGTTCGTGGTCGCCCAGCTCTCCGGAGTAGATTTCGTCCAGAGTCGAGTCTCGCACACCCTGAATCAGCCAAATCTTGTTGGCGCACTTTGAGTTGCGGAGACGATTGAGGATGAAGCCACGGAATGGAGCCATGCCTACACCAGCACCAATCATGATCATTGGGCCCTCTGAGTCGAACTTCTTCGAAAGAGGGTTGGCCATCAGTCCACGGAACATAGGAATACGAACACTCGGCATCTCGACTTCACCGCCGGATTGCTTTGCCTTCTTCTCGGCATCAATGAAGTGTCGGGCGACACGCTCGAGGTAACCAGAACCAACTCCTGTTCGCATCTTTCCGTCCCAGCTGGGGTTCTCGTGGACGGTGACTGCAATCTCGATGATACGGCGTCCGGCGAGTCCTTCTCTGTCGGATGAAACGTGGGGGTCGTTGGAAAGGGAGTAGAATCGAGGCATAAGCTGGTTAAGACAACTCAGTAACATTTCCAAGGGCGGCCTGGATGAAGGGAAAGCCTCCAGAAGTTGAAGCAGTGTGATATTGGGTCCGACGCGAAGGTCGCAGAAAGCACCTTGACCTTGAGCACTGGCCATGTACTCGAGGATCTTGCGCTCGTTCTTCGCATCTGCGTGCTCGGCCAAGACGCGGAAGAGCTGTTTGGTTGGTGCAGAAGATGCAATGTCAACACACCAAGTCAGAAGCTCTCTGCGGGTAGTCAGCAGCTCACGAGGCTTCTCGTCTCCCCAGATGGTGGGCCAGCGTCCGCCCTTAGTCTTGAGCACTACAGCCTTATCACGTACGAACTTGGGTGTACCGATCCTGTCGAAGATGGTGTCGACCGCGGATGCATCGTTGGGAGGACAGATACCGACAGCACCACCAACCTTGAAATCGATATCGCCTTCCTTGGGGTAGTCGGTGATGTCGATGTCGAAGTGAACAGTGCGCTTCTCAGCACCTTCGTTGGTAAGCTGCCGGGCATGGAACACAGGTGCAGAATAAACATCGTAAGGAGGGTGAGGCTGAACAAATGTAGGGGGATGGACGTTGACAGTGCTCTGATGGCTACTGGCCTCGTCTTTTGAGACGGATTCCAGTGAGAATTTGGGTTTGGGTAGTTCTGCGAGATCGCTCAAGCCAGTGTCAAGAGTCAACGCGGTGATCTTGAGGTTCAAGCCTCGGAAAGCGTCGTTGTCGGGTATCACAACGGGGATGAAACCAGATTGGGTTGTGTCCGGATGAAGTGTCTTGAGTTTACAGCAGTTTGCAGCCGCTCCACAGCAGTAGTTCTGCAGGAACTTGGTACCGGTCTCGCCAGTACCAAGCAGCTTGCGAATGTCGTCGGCCGAAGATGTGATTAGGTGGGTCGAAGCACGACGCTTGGTAACCTCTGTTTCGATCGGGCTTTTCTTGTCTCTAGGTGTCGCGTCTTCAAATTGGTCGTACAATTCGGTCGAGGGTGTCGAGATTCCAGATTCGAAAGTGCCCTCAGACCATGCCATTGACTCGCCTAGCGAGTCACCCGACGAGCGTGGCGATTGTGATTGTGAGTGAACGGACCGCTTTGACGGCGACATGCTGCCCTGTGGGATAGTGATAGGCTCTGTGGGTATCGGGTTGTCGGGGTGTGATGTGGCCGAGGTGGGAATGTGCTTGTGGGTGTGAGTCGTCATGGTGAACGACGACAACGAATGACGACGAGGCATGTTGGCGAGATGTATGTGAGTCGCTGCAGGAGAGTGGGTGTCAGTAATAAGACGTGAAGGTGACGCTCGATATTCGCCGTAAAGTGGAAAAGTCGAGGTTCGTCATTGTGCCGATGGCGGGGCGTCGAGACGCGGAAACCACTCACCACGAGAAGATCGATCAGATAAAGATAAAGGAAAGGAACGGATCGGTCTCCAGAACAGCGCCCTCTGGACGGCGACGCGTGGATTCAGTTGGACGAGAATTGTTAGGTATGTAGAGAGCAAAGCTAGCGAGCAATTGCTTCAATAAGTTCTTGGATCCAAAAGTCTTGTACGGTTGAAAGCGGGTGGGAAGGAGTAGAAGTACATCAGAAAGTAGAAGGTGTTGGGCGCACGGCTTTGACAAAAGGCACTTGGTCTTGCCTCTCTCCACTCCAACTCTTGGCCGCCCCTGCATTCCAGCGTCACCGAAACATCTTCGTGCCGGAGATCCTCGATTGATAAGATTGACATCGACCGACACATACCCCTTGCATTAAGTCCCGGGCAGCTCTATCTGGATAGTCAAGATCTTGATTTGTTCGTTTTCAAGTCCACAAAAGCCCAATAATCCCCAGTCTATTTCTTCGTATTGTTGTTCCAAGTTCGAGGTGCGGCCGAGTCTTTGCCTTCCGATTAGTTCAGCCGTGTCCCGCGAACCTGGTTACCTATCGACCTCGGCTGGCCATCGACTTTCTCTGGCTTGCAGAAACCTTGCGCTTTGGTCGCTGGCTCTCAGTCTGGCGAGATGGTATTTGAATCAAAGGCAACTTTGCTTGCAGACAATTTCCTGGGGTTTGATATCCTTTTCGATATCGCTTGTTTGTTGATCGCGGCAATGATGATCGATCAGCTTATCCACTGAAATCGTACGAGTGACCCCTGATCACCACATTTTTAGTCTGGTGACTGAGTTGCGATTACCCGCGATTAGATCTCATTGAGAGTATGGTAGGCATAGTGTTCTTCCTGATGGAGATAAATTCAACGAGCAAGATGCTCTGTTAATTGATTCGTTCATGCTCGCGCGCTATCAGCTATGCTACTTTATCGACACGCTCAGTCCATACCTGGATCCTCAATCTCTTCGATGACACGTCCTTCTTGTTCGTGTGGCATCTGACCAGAACGCTCGATCTCCTCCATCTGTTTTCTACCTTCCTCGGTTGTTGCATCGATCACGCCCTCTTCTAAGCTCAACATGCCACCCTCGCCAAGCTGTGCTACGACTTGCTCGGCCTCGTCAACACTCATCTTGCCCAAGACCTCATTCACCCTGTCCAAGCTGCCGCTCTCCAGGGCGCGTTGAAGGCCTGGGGGGAAAGTCTCAAAGACTGCACGAGCCTCTTTAGCATCCTCATCGGTGGAATCAGCAGGCGGTACGACAATGTTGATGGTGGTGTTCGGATCGACTGCATGCAACTGAATTTGCTCGACACCGCCTGTACCGTCTGCCTCGTCGCGCTTGCGTTGTTCAGCAAGCTCTCTTGTGCGCGATCTGATTCTGGCGTATGTTGAGTTGACGTCGTCCATGAACAACTTCTGTGCTTGGTGGCCCTGTGTGGTAACGCGCTTGAAGAAAAGCTGTACTCCATCACGACCGAGCTGCCTGCAGTACTGCAGCAACAAGGCTTGGTGGACACATTGTCTTGCATAGTCATCATTGCCATCACTTTGAGCGTTGAAAGCCTCGACTAGCAAGCCATCCGTCTCTTTCTCGCCCATGACCTGGGTATTGTTTGAGATGAATTCCAGAGAAGAACGGTAATCACCATATTTGATCTTGGCGAATTTCTTTGCCAGGGGCGAAGCCTGCATATCCTCATCGTCGCTGTCCAGGCTGGCAACGGGTTTTGTGATAATTGACCCATCCTCGATGTCAGCATCAGCTCCAGATGACTGACCACTATCAGCATGCTGGATCGAAGGGCGCGAAGGGTTGAGTAATTCCGGAGCCGACGAAGGCTTGCTGGCGCCAGGCTGGGCTGAAGGTTTGGAGACGTGGGAGCTATCGAAGCCGGTACGGTATGTTTCGCTAGTAATCTTTGCCTTTTCCTCCTTTTCGAGCTCGGCAAGCTTCTCTAGTAGCTGGACTTGCAGGTCTTGGATTTTTGTCTTATGCGAGGTGACTTCGGTTATGAAAGCGTCGTAGTATGCAGATGGAGCAGGCTTGGCCTCGTCTACTGCCTGCTTAGCCTGATCGACCAGGGCAGCCATCATCTTGCTGTAGCGTGGAGGGTCTTGGACATTTGAGTGAACGCCGCCTGGTGGGGGTGGAGGGGTATCTTTGTCAGGAGAGCCGGTGCTCTTGATCAGAGCCTGGAAGATGTATCTTTCGAAGCCTGATTGGGCCTGTTCGGCCTCTTGCTTGAAGGACTGCAGAGAGTCTAGCAGGTCGTCTATGCGCTTGATCAAGCCATCGTTGATAATTTTTTCGTATTTGAGGGTCTCGATCTGGTGTTTGCGATCGACACGCTGTTGGTGGATCTGGTTCTGCTTTGCACGGATGAAAGAACGCTTGTCGACATTGGGATGGACTTCGATATCGGAATCATCGGACAGCTCGAGAGCGTCCTGGAGAGTGTCGTCAGCTTGATCCAAGGAAACTCAGGAGAAGGATAGCTACCCATTTGCTGTAGTCAACGGGCATGACTGCGGGGCTTTGAACAAGAAGTTGCACTGGTCTGGTCTTTGGGTGTATACCGAGGCAGAGAGATCCTGCTGAGAGTAGACAAGGAATCCGTATCAGATGAAAGACAGAGTGATTATGTACAAACAAGTCGAACAAGTTGTCTGTCCTGTTGTTTCATGTCAAAATCGAAGCAGATGGAAGCTAACGCCCGAGCTCCGTGAGCGTGTCTCCCGGGCCGAGGGTTCATGATGACGCTGCGACAAAGCGGCTGGACGTGTCGAATGGGAGAAGGGCTGCAGCGAGGCATACCTTACTGGCCCAAGTCAACTCATGTTGTCGCATTCACTCACACACCGTCCATGACAAGAATGCCCATTGCTGCCTGCCTTCTCGACTTGTTGCGGTAGACGACCTCTCTCGCCCTCCCTCGCCCTGCGACGTCTCTCCCTCTCCCTCCGCGCCCACTAGCCCTCGCCCTTGGAGCCCCGGCTAGTCATGCACCCTCGCCAATGGCTCTGCTCAAGAGCATGCCAGGAGTCCTCCACGCTGTTGTCCGTCCTATCAAGGTCTACCCTTGCGCCAGCTAGACACAGTCGCCTGTTGAGCACACAATCGAAACAACCTCCATCATTATCCTCACATCCACTCGGCCTCTCATGCGCTCGCTTGACACCCTTGTCACGACCCTTGTCCCATTCTCCCACCCACTCCGCTATATCACTGGTTTTAGGACGCCCTTTTACTCGTTCTGCTATCGTCGCAAAGTCTCAAGAGGCCGCTCGCTCATATCGAGATGAAATCAAACACCAGCCAGATCCCGACGATGAGGATGCCGCCGACGACCAGTCTTTCAAACCTACTCAGAAGGCGAAGAGTGCTGCTCAGTTGAACCTGTCAGCAAAGCTGAGCAAAGACGGTAACGGAAAGACGGGCGGCCAGAATGAGATTTGGAGATTGCTCAAGATTGCCCGTCCTGAACTCAGGGTTCTCTCCTGGGCCTTCCTCTTCCTACTCATATCGTCGTCTATCTCAATGTCCTTGCCCTTTTCTATCGGTAAGATCATGGATGCTGCTACCAAGCCTGCCGAAGAAGGGGGCGACCACCTCCTTGGCATGACCATGCCTGTTTTCTACATTGCTCTGGGTACCATTCTTTCCATTGGTGCTGCTGCAAACTACGGTCGTATCATCATCCTGCGCATCGTTGGTGAACGTATTGTCACCAGACTGCGTTCCCAGCTCTTTAGACGCACTTTCATACAGAACGCAGAGTTCTTCGATGCCAACCGTGTAGGTGATTTGATTTCGCGTCTTGGTTCAGACACCATCATCGTCGGAAAGAGTATCACCCAGAACGTATCTGATGGTCTGCGATCCTTGGTCTCTGCTGTTGCTGGTTTCGGTCTCATGGGTTATGTCAGTCTCAAATTGACTGGCATCCTCGCTCTCATGTTCCCTCCTGTCGCCATTGGAGCTTTCTTCTACGGTCGTACCATTCGCACGCTGTCGAGAACTATTCAAAGGAACCTCGGAACTTTGACCAAAATTGCCGAAGAGCGTCTAGGAAACGTTCGCACTTCTCAAGCTTTCGCTGGTGAGCAGCAAGAGGTGCACCGCTACAACACCCAAGTCCGTAAGATTTTCGATCTCGGCAAGAGAGAGGCTCTTATCAGTGCTGTATTCTTCAGTTCCTCGGGCTTCATGGGCAACATGACTTTCCTGGCTCTCTTGTACTTTGGAGGTGGCATGGTCAAGACCGGTGCTATTAGTGTCGGCGACCTGACCAGTTTCCTCATGTACACAGCATATGCTGGATCATCACTGTTTGGTCTTTCTGGCTTCTATTCGGAATTGATGAAGGGTGTTGGAGCTGCGTCGCGCCTGTTCGAGCTGCAAGACCGCGAGCCCACCATCAGCCCTACCAAGGGTGAGCCTGTCAAGAGTGCGAGAGGTGATATCGTTTTCCAGAAAGTCAGCTTCGCCTACCCCACTCGTCCTGCGGTGCCCATCTTTAACGAACTGGACTTTACTATCAAGCAAGGCACCAATGTTGCAATTGTTGCTCCATCGGGTGCTGGTAAGTCTACAGTGGCCAGTCTGATCATGCGCTTCTACACACCTGCCGATGGACACATTCTCATCGGTGGACGCGATGTGACCACCATGAACGCCAAGCAGTTGAGGAGGAAGATCGGCTATGTCGGTCAAGAGCCCGTTCTCTTCTCGGGTACCGTTGCTGAGAACATTGCCTATGGTCGTCCTTTGGCGACTCGCGCCGAGATCATCGCTGCCGCACGCCAGGCCAACTGCCAGTTCATCTCCGACTTCGTAAGTATTCTCCCTATATTCTTTGACACGACACGATGCTAACCAGAATCACAGCCTGAGGGTCTCGAAACACACGTCGGCGCAAGAGGTACACAACTTTCTGGGGGTCAAAAGCAGAGACTGGCTATTGCTCGCGCCCTGCTCAAGAACCCAGATATCTTGATTCTGGACGAAGCAACCAGCGCCCTAGACGCCGAATCGGAAACCCTGGTCAACCAAGCCTTAAACACCCTTCTGGCAGGCAACAACACGACAATCTCCATCGCGCATCGTCTGTCAACCATCAAACGCTCCGACATGATCATCTGCATAGACAATGACGGCAGAGTAGCCGAAACAGGCACTTACAACGAACTCAGCAAGAAGAAAGAAGGCGCTTTCAGCAAACTCATGGAATGGCAAATGTCTGGCAACGAGGCGGCAAAGTCACGTCCTCATGGCCCAAAGATTGGCGAAGAAGAGGAGATTGAGCATGAGCTTCAAGAGGGTGATGCCGAGCAAGGTCAAGAGCAGATGGACGAGCCGGGGACTAAATATAGAGGTGATGATATCACTGCTGGGGAAGCTGTTGCTGAGAGGACGCCAAAGAGTACAGGAAGATAGACGAAAGGGATGGCAATCTTTTTGTTATTGTGTTTCCTGTTCTCTTGCTCTTGGATACCCCTTCCCACTCTTGCCATGTAGATGGTTTGCATTTTTGTTCCTTTTTGCTTTTGTTCAAGAGCTTCGGTGGCTTCGGCATTGTTATCAGAAAGTTTAGATGGAGAGGTATACCCCCCACTCAAATATTATTTCATCACGTATTCTGCATGATTGTACTGTCTCCTAGAGCTCGATTTGGTCACATACGCTTACATCTTGAAGACTCAAAGTTCCATGCATAATGTGAAAAGCCAGAAGACAAGAGGTCAAATGTTCAAATTCTACATTGTTCTTTTTCCAGCCAAAGGTATAGGCGCAAGAAGGGGGTATCTCTGTCTTAGTAACCGCTGGCGCCAGGGGCCTTCTCATCCTTGCGAAGGTTAAGCAACAGTTCCCTGAACTTGGACTTTGCCGAACCTTGAGCACCACCAGAGCTGCCCTTTCCACTGAGATCGACGAGCTTGGAGACTCTGTCCCAGCTGGTTCCGCCGGCGGTGGTGTCCTCTCTGGACTTGAGGAACTCTTCTGCTTCCTTGCGGGTTTGGGAGACGGTCTTGTCCTTCTTGTTGTTGTAGTTTTCGTAAAAGTCGTCGATGGCTTGGTGGGCGGCTTTGACGGTTTCTTCCTTCTTGTTTTGCGAGACCTCGTCTCTGTGCTGGAGGGCCATGTCTCTGCGCTCGCGCCATTCACGAATGACACCGGGTTCGGCCTCGTCTTCGTATGAAGCTTGGTTGGTTTTGGGCTGGTATGGTAGCGTGGAACCGGTGATTGTGCCGCCAGGTGCTACTCCCTATATTTGCGATACGCGTCAGATGGTGTTGATTTATGGTAAACAGAAGAGCAGTGGAAGCTAACCTCGTTTGATGTGTCGATAGCAGGGAAGCTGGACTCGAAGCCACCCATCTCATGATCGGCAGAAGCTTGGTAGGATTGACCACCTCCGAGAAGGTCGTCATCGTCGTCGACAGTGGCAGCGTTGTCGGCGGGAGTTGCGAATTGGTCGGCGTCGTCACCAAGGAGAGCGCGCTCGCGGGCCAGGAAGTCTGAGGGGTCGTCGGCAATTTGGCTGGTGTCCATGTTGTTGTCGGCAGTGGAATCTCCGATCAGACCTGATAGTCGATATGTTAGTCCATGTTTAGTAAATAATGGTCAAGATGCAATGGTATACCAGAATCGAGGTCCTCAACGGAGGGAAACTTGTCGGCCATTGTGAAGTGTGTGGTTGTGTGCAAGTAGTGAGGTTGACAGTGAGGAAGCGCAGTGTTCCAGCAGAAGTGTAGAGTGTTGCGAGGAAGAGGTGGTGATGGGCTGTAGAGGACTGGTGGATTGTTTGGAAGTTGGATTGACGACAGCTAATGGCCAGGCGGGCTTGGGGTACGGAGCGCCAGAGCACCGCCGATGATGCGGGAGAGAGCGGGCCCGACCATCTCGGCTCCTGCCGCCCATATAAAGTCCAAGCACCTTGATTGCGCCCTGCATCCAACTGACGATTGCTGCTTGCTGTCAGTCCACTTTGTGCCATCGCATATTCCTTTCGTCTGGCGTATGCAGAATGGCTTACGCTGATGATGCCGTAAGAGCAAAGCTCTCGGCCCTGAATGAAACACAAGATAGCATTGTCAGTGTTGCTCAATGGATCATCTTCCACAGGTTTGTTCGCTTTGCGCCGCAACATGTCAGAACACCACAACTTACTTGTATACCTAGACGACACGCCGACCGTACCGCTGAGCTGTGGCTCGAAAGGCTCAAGGATTCCAACCCTCCCAAGAAGCTCAATCTCATCTATCTCGCCAACGGTACCTGACTATAACTGCTCCCATCCAGACAACAACCACTAACGCATCTTGCAGAGGTTGTCCAGCAATCAAAGGCACGCAAAAAGGACGATTTCCTGGTCGCTTTCAGTCCTGTGCGTTTCCCTCCACCATACCGCCAACCCCTTCTAATTATACCAGATCATCGCAGAAGCCACATCATTGGCATACAAGAGCGGCACACAGGACACTGGCGGCAAGATCAAGCGTGTCGTTGAAGTCTGGCGTCAGCGCAACATCTTCGAACCCGCCATACAAGATGCTACCGAGAAGCGCATCCAAGGTACCGACCCTCGTCATCCTTTGGCGCAACCAAACGACTAACACGCTGCAGAGGTCGACAAGTCGCGCACAGCTCGTTCAGGCGGTGCACGTCTCGGTGGTTCCCTCCTCGGCGGTTCTCTCTTCTCAAACTCTTCCGCCTCGTCAATACCACCTGAGCTACAACCCCTGGCACAGCTCCAGTCTACCTTTTCTCGCTGCGACACTACCGTTCAACCCCTGCTCCAGACCGCCGACACCGAATATACAAAGTTGACAGATCCGAACACCCCTGTACCTAGCCCCCCTGTTCACGCCGCTCGTCTCTCGTCGCTTCTGAAGAACCTCGCGACTGCAGAGGGCGCCCTCGATGCTAGCCTCAAGGCCCGACGCGAGCTTATTGCTGGTCTGGAGAAACTGCTGGAAGCCAACAAAGCCAAGCTGGAATTTGAAGAAATGGCACACTCGGAGCTTTCGTCCCGCCGCGCTACCGTCGAGGCAAAGAAGAAGGATGTCGAGGACGGCATTATGCGTGGTCTGTCCGCCGATGCTTCGGCCGCCGCCGTCTCCTCTGGTCCATCTGCGGATCCTCGTCCTACTGGCAATGACGGCAGTCCTGAAGTCGAGGCTTTTACTCCCCCTCCCCCTGATGTCGAGAACTTTACGCCCAGTGGTTCTCCTGAGCCCGCCTTTCCCGCTGACGACCATACATACGGCCAAGACTTCCTGGAATCAAACACTTTTGCTGCAGACCGCAACCAGGAACAGGAACCCGTACACACCGAACCTGCTCCCTCTTACCAGCCTCCACCAGCTCTCCAAACCGGCGCTCCGGCCATGTCAGAGGGCGCAAACATGTTGCTTAGTAGTCTGACTCGGCCTGCATCCAACAGCCCTGCTGCCACTGCTGATCCCCGACTGAAGAGAAGAAAGATGAACCATAGCTCTGAAATGGATGAGGATCTCTTCAGCACTGGCGATGGTGTCGGTCTAGACAAGGATGTTGCTGCCATGCTCGGTGCCCAGTGAGCCTGGACGGGAAATTCTAGGAATTTTTACACATTGCCCATGGCTACGATTATATGCATGTTCAGCCGTTTCTTTTGTTCACTGGCTCTCAAAACATTTCCTGGCAGGACCCTCGTTATTCTACAGTCTGGTGACACGATTGCTCAGGTCAATAGCTTTCACATTGCGGACATTCACATGATTATTAGCACAATGAATTCGACTGCCGCTTGCTTATAAACCCATCTTTCTGTGGCTTCTTCCTCGGCCCGCTCTTGCCTTTACTCTTACCTTCTAGTGGTCTACCTCCTCCGACGCTCCATCATTCAACTTGAGCCTTTGCTTAGCGAGCTACCCCTTCTCCGCTTGAGTTTCGGCGCTATAACAACCCGACTATCCAAGGTGCGACGTGGTCCGGTCTTCCTGCTGTTTGCTACCGTCATCAAGTTCACTCTCAGTCCATTAACGAGGCGTCGCGAGCGCTCAGACTGAACTACATCGAACGATCTCATGCACACGAAGAATTGATCATACATCATTCACATTTGTTCACATATGTGCTACGACGCTTTGATACTGCCATATATGTGCGCATTGGTTCACTTCGAACACAAGAATCTTTTATCACTGGTGACTATTTCTTTGACTTATTCTCACCTCTCTCTTTTCACCACCCTTTCCTCATTAGTGTCGTCCTACTGTCTCCCTGCGATCCACTCATCCTTCTCGACCACCAATTCTATTCAACCTTTCTTAATTGCGCTTGCGCAACTCACCTTGACCAACCATCCACAACTTTCGTTTGCCTTCGCCAGCATTGCCACACAATATCCAACCATGGCCCGCACACGTCAGACAGCCCCAAAAGGCCGCCGTGACCCTGCTTCTGGCCATTATCCGGGCTCGTCTTCTGTGCGCAAATCACCATCCACAAGCAAGAAAGGGGTTTCGGCAACCAACACATCCATCGAATCGCGTTACCACAATATCTTCCAACTTACCCGTCCAGCATGGCCTGAAAATGACGATGTTACACCCGAGATGTCTTTGAGAAAGATCAGAAGCCTGGAGAGCGGGAATGATGATGAAAAGCTAATGGCTATCTTTGCCAGACATGTCATCAAACCAGGTCAACGCAATCGCAGAGGCCGCTGGGTGTCCAATGCATCACTGAGGAAAGCTTTTCCCGAGCACTTCAACCTCGATGGATTCGTCGCCGAGTCTACCTGGAGATCGAAGAGAGCTAGCGACTTCGGTCTGCCAGACTTGTTCTTCAGAGGTGTTGATAAAAGGAGCGCTCTCCTGGGCCCTCATGAGTCTATCAAGGATATGTTCACAGATACTGGATATAGACCTGCCTTGGAAGCACTGACTAGTGACGAATACGACTGGCTGCGACAGCGTAACGGGTACAATGAGCAAGATTCGTCAATCGATGCCGAACAGTCAAGTACGCGCGCTACTTTGGACTCGATAATGCAAGGTGTTCAGCCCGAGACTGGCCTGAAAGCGGAAGAAGATAAGAAATCTATCGCTCAGTCATCTGAACGTCTTGAAGCCATACCTTCTGAGAAGTCGCAATCCAGAAGCAACCCAGAAGCACCCACAATTCCAGAAGTCACACCAAGTCGTGACTTAATCACTCCCATCAAGCTAGAGTCTACGGAAAGTGTGCGTTCCGAGCATAGGACATCGTCACCCGGGCCTGACGCAAGCACGTCTCGTACGGCAAGTGCAGAGGGTGATCACTCTCACGCGATTGTGCAAAAACACAGCTCCCAAGAACAATCAGAGCAAGCAGACACCACCAGCAAGTCAGTTGAGTCCGCCAGACCTCTTGTTGCAGATGACATGAGAGCTGTCAAAACAATTCTCATACACAAGGTCTGCGACATTCTCAAAGACTTCCCGACCGCTCCCGATGACAAGTCGTTTCTGCCCCTGCTCGCTCAGCTTGTGAAAGCGACGGTAGCAAATCTGCCTCCTCAAGTTGTAGAGGAGAAGCACCTCGATCTTTCTACTCACGTGATCATTCACTGTACCAGTAGTTCCGCTACTTATCAGATGGAGACTTCAAGCCTGGTCAGACCTGTGTTGAGGATTCTATCCAGACATCGTCACCGGTTGGCCGCATATGTCCACAGCCAACTTCAGCGAGATTTGAACGTTGCTGCTAGAGCAGCTGACTTGGGCAGGCTCCGTGCCATCTACGCGCAATTGTTGCTTCTTGAAGCGCACTACGAGGACAGCCAGAGCGAGCATTAGCAAGTGCTCGTCACATCTTTGGCAGGGCTAGATAATAGCTGAGACAGGAGATGCATTCGGGAACGAGATTGAAATGGGAGGAAATGATTAGCATCCGAATTTCGTGGATATTATTGCAGACCATTTACGAAAAGAGAATCTAGCAGTTTAATATCCAGGCACCAGTTGAAAAATGAACCAAAAGCACACTCCCCATCTAAGTGACCTTTGACGAGTCAATTATCTTTGATACAGCTGCAAAAAACATGCCATGGTGGCATGAGCAGCGACCCTGTCACTACTCAAGTCGTTTTGGACTTGGTCGAAGGCCCTCTCTCTTCTTCTCGTACGTACGAAACACGTATCCGTATACTTATTGAATATTTGCCGACCGGTTCACAGACGTTTCGAGACAATAAATGCAAGATGAAGGATGAGAAGGCGCAAGCCCTCCTTCCAAAGCAGGCTGCAACTTTTTGATGGGATGAGTTTCATTCATCCTCGGTGAACGGAAGGAACCAAGTCCGGGTGAAAAGATCTACGCTTAACGCTACGGGATGACCGGGTATGATGACAGATAAGCCCAGATATAGAATAGCTCAAACCGGATATGAGAAACGTCAAAAGTCTATCGCGAATCGATTGAATGCCAAGCAGTAAAAGACGGCAGAACGAGCCGTTCTTACGATAGAGTGCAACAATTTTTCCCCATGGGACAGTCAAAGGGTAATCGTGGGGGGTTGCAGCGGGAAAGCGAGTTGAACATGGACGAAAATGTCGGGCTGTGGAATGTATCAGAGCTACAAATATGTTGAGAGAAGATTTGATGGTCAAACACATATGAGGTCAGTCCGGTCAACGAAGAGCTCGAGCAGCGTCACGATCAAAGGTACCTGACGGGCCACGACGTTTGTGGTGCCACATCATTCGTCGTTCGCAGTGCACCGCCTCAAAGTTGTCAACCGCTAGATAGCCATCCGGCGAGCTGTTAGCAACCTTCATGTTGTATCTTTGTACTCGGAGAAATGACTGTGATTGTGAGAAAACGAGGGATAGATAGAAGCTCTGGAGAGAACTGGCAGAGATATCACGTCGACCAGGGTAGATAAAGCAAGAGGCAGGCAGCAGAGGGGACTCTTTTGGAGGTACCCAGCCACAATCGCAACATTCTCTCGTTTCCGCACGCGCGGCAACCCAAGCCGATGCCTCGTAAGCACTTCCACGACACCACAAACCTACACGGCGCCCAATTCTTTTCCTTCGTCCGTTCTTTTATTCCAAGTTCCAACTCTTTACTTCTCGTCGACTCCATCTTCACCACAACATTCGCTTTTGTCGCGTGTCGCATATCTGTAGCAGAATTGCCTTTGCCATATCGATCGCCCTATCCATAGCACACTAGTCAGCGCCCGGCAGCAAAGGTCCGAAAGCCCACTTCAGCATGGATCAGTCATCGCCCAGTTCCCGCCCGCGGACAACCTCTCGCGCCTTCAGTCACAAGTCCGACCACAGTCGCAGCAGCAAGCACGAGGTTTTGGTTGACAACCCTGTCGAGAAGCAGCGCCGCGATAGCTTCTGGAAGGGCGGGTCCAAGGCGAACCCAAATGCTGCTATCAACGAAGCCCAGCCTGGAGGTGTGTTCCTTTTCTCTTTTTAACATTCCCATCTTTGTCTGTCCCGACTACTCGATTTCCACACCTCCACATTCTCAACATGGCCGACATTGCTGTTAGCTTCCCCGTAACACCCGCTGACCCCAACAAAGATGCCGCCGTCTTGGAGAAGTCGACCCTCGAGTCGCTCCGCCATGTCCAACACAAAGATAGTAATGGTAATGTAATCAGTAAGTCGTCATGTCTGCCATCGCACTCTAGACCATCGTCGTTGACCACTCTCTGCAGCCGAACCCGATCTTTCGAACCCGACTCGCCCTCGCTGGGAAAGACCTCTGGACACCATCAGATCATTTGAAAGAGCCATTGACGGTGGATACAAGCGTCGTTCCGTCAGCAGATCTGGTACGTGCGCTGTCACTGCCCATACCCAAGATGCCATGCTGACAGCAACCACAGAAAGCTATACCTATAACAACAACCCCGACCAGAGCCGTAGAAGCAGCTACTATGGTGGCAACAGTATGTATCACATGTTGATTGTCAATCGAACAATACACTGACTGACTTGGCAGACCACGATTCTGGCCGCTTCGACAACGGCTCGCAATACGGGGGCGGTCACTACGCATCGCGTCGCCAGGACGGTTACTCTGATGCCGGCGTCCCTGGAGGACCTCCCAGCCGTAACCAGTATGCAAGACGCATGAACTCGAGTCGTTCCAACAGCGCATATGGATTCTACCCCCAGCATGGTTACAACGACTCATACGACACAAATGCCCAACACAGCGATGGCACTGGACCTTGGGCAAACTCGACAGACCCCAGCAGTGAGAACAGCTCTCTGGACCGTGCCAATGGCGTGCCCAAGCAGACCGATGCTTATGGTCACGATATTTACAACGGACCTCCGATCATGGAGGAGTATGCTAGTGATTCGGATGGTGGTTATGGAATGTCCTACGGCCACAGAAACGGAGCACCCGGCGGAAACCCAGCCGCACGTTCTCAGGCGCCGCCTGTCCGCGCACCCATCAAGCTCAGTGGTGGCGACAGCGCGTTGGCTTCCCAGGGCGGAAGCCTGCCACCTACCACAAGACCTGTCGCAGCAAAAGAGGAGAAGAAGAAGGGTTTCTTCAAGAAGCGATTCAGCAAGGGTTGAAAAGGCCGCTAAGAAGCAGTACATACGTAATGACCTAATGGGCGGATTGGGAGGGAGCTGAGTGTTTTCACAGCTGCATCTCAGCGGCGTTTTTTGATCTTTCTCTGGACGGGTGAGTCGGTGCTCGACAGAGGTGATGTTGGGCAGTGGCATCGTGAAGTCAACCCATCACACTGGTTCTGGTACAAACGAAATATTTCTATTTTTTCCATCGTTCTTCATATCTCGCCTTCTTCTTTTGATAATAATGAAAAAACTGTTTGTTCATGATTACAATACATATGCGTACAGCGAAATGGCGAATTAACCATAACTAGCGAGACTTTTTGTCTTTCTCTTCAGCCTCTGCTCGTTCGCCTGCATCTTCTCTCATGGCGACAATAACGTAGCCAATCAGAACAATGTTCGCAATGATTGCAGCAGTTGCACCAGCAAAAGTGGAGTTGCCTGTTCAATTAGTGGGGAGCAGAAGATGTATACTCAACGAACAATACTTACCAGAGTAGAGAGTGTTGAGAGTCAAGAAGTAAGATGAGATTGGAAGAATAATCATAGCAAAGGTGAAGAGCAGCAGCTTAACAATGACATGTCTGGTGGCGGGTTAGTAGTGCTTGAGATGGTAGATGAATAGTTCTGGCGTACTGTGGCACGGCAGGGGTGGTTATGGAAGGCTGCTGCTGGACCTCGTCTTGGTCGAGATGAGTCTTCTCCTGGGAGACGATTCTTCTGTTGGTTGCCATGCTGGATTACGAAAGTTTGCTACTGTTGGTCAAGCGGTTGTGGTTGAACGGGTCTCCAGTGAAGAGAGTGCAAAGTAGTGTCGTCGCGTGCGCGTCACGCCTCCGCATTCAAAGAAGTCAGAGAGTGAAGCCAATTCACAATTGTGAAGCGTTCCAAGGGTCTCCCTTGCCACTTTTTTTGGTGATTGTGCTTTTATCGACAATTGTACCCCTCTCTCGGTCACCATCTTGCACCACCTACTGTCCCACATAGAGAGAGAGAGCCTAGGCCCAGCGATTTGTCTTGTAGCATTGTCGGTTTAGCAAAGGACCGAAACTTTTTCTCGTCTTTCCGGATTCTCCACAAGGCAGGCACAATGGATAGCGATCCCATCGTGAGCAGCCCGGTCAAGAGGCAGAAGACTGCTGGCGGCTTCCGCCCTGCTGGTCGTCGGCCACAGACACAGTCACAGACAAGCGCTTCCGGAACGATACCGACGCAAATTCTTTCACGACCAGCGCCCCAGGCCAATCTGACTTTTGCTAACCTCATGGCCGATTTGACTGGCGATTCACAACCCTTTCACACCCAGCCGACCCAACTCCTGCCAACCGCCCAGAAGCGCTCTCACTCATCCACCCCGACCGTCCAGGTTGCACGCAGCTCGCCCGCTCCTGTTCCCGAGTCACCTCTGCCACAACCTCACTCTCGTCCCCAAAGTACCTTGGGTGCTCGTTTTGCTCCTCCTGGAACCTCTTTCAGACGTCCCGGAGGCATCCCACAACCCCGTCATGTGCCGCTCATTAACATCGACGACGACGATGACTTTGTCGATCCCCCGGTTGACCGCAGTTCTGACACTGAGGGCCCCGCTACACAATCCACCATAATCCCTACCGCTTTTACAAAGGGCGGGAGGAACCTCGACTCCTCTCCCAACCGTGTTTACGAAAGTCCCAAGTCTTCGGCTGAGAAATTCAAGAGCTTGACTTCTTCCTTCGCCTATAGTGCCGGTGGGATGGAAAGTGCATATGGAGGCGTCTCGAGAAACAAGCCCCAGCATCGTCAGCCTGCGCCTTCGCGTGCTCAGCCTGTCGAAGACATGACAATCAACGATATTTTCGAAGTACCGGATCAGAAAAAGGTGGAGCGTATGATGACTGTTGCACCTGGCCGACCTATCAGTGTGCTCTATAAGGCTTTGAAGACTTGCCACGGCAGTTTTGACGATGCCGTCGACATGATTTTCCGTCAAGAAGGAGACAAGGGCGATATGGATATTGTCGACCTTACCAGTTCAGACATCGAGAGTAACGTCGCGAAACCTAGTGCCCAGCCCAGAGCGGCCGCCAAACAACAAGTCAAAGCACCTACACGAACCATCGCCGATAAGTACTCGACCAAGCCCAAGCCGACTGGTGCCACAACCCCGGAGGCCACAAAACCCAGAAGACGCTTGATGCAAGGTCGCAAGAATCCTGTATCGCCTATCGGCTCTCCTTCTCCCACCAAACCTGTCGAGGCTGTACCGAAGAAGCGCGCTGTCATCATCGACTCGGACGATTCTGATGCTGAGTCTGGAAAGGAGTCGTCTGAAGAAGATACTAGTGACTTCGATGGTCGTGTGCTCAAGTTCTTCAACACGTGCAGTGCTCAGGATCTGGCCGATATGTCTAACGAGAAACTGGAGATCGCCCAATTTATATTGTCCAAGAAGCCTTTCCGCAGTCTGAATGCCATCCGAAACATCTCAGATGCTGCCCCTTTGAAGTCGGGCAAGAAGTCTGCCAAAAAAGCAATTGGAGACAAGGTCTTGGATGTATGCGAAGTAATGTACAAGGGGTACGAGGCTGTTGACGAGCTGGTCGAAAAATGCGACAACCTTGGTAAACCTATTGCCGATACGATGAAACAATGGGGTGTTGACTTTGCTGCCGCCACCAAGGATGGCGAGTTGGCTCTTACCTCACTAGAAGACACACAACACGATTCTGGCATGGGCACTCCTGCCAGCTCCACAGGTGTTCTCGACGATGATGATGACGATATAGTCAAGCCCAAGACATCCAGACCCAACAAGCTCAAGAAGAACATCTTCCTCAAGCAGCCCACTAACATGAGCACCGATCTTACCATGAAGGATTATCAGCTGTTCGGCCTGAATTGGCTCAATTTGCTCTGGTCTAAGAAGCTGAGCTGTATTCTGGCTGATGACATGGGTTTGGGAAAGACCTGTCAGGTCATTGCTTTCCTTGCTCACCTTAAGCAGATGGAAGTGCCGGGTGTTCACCTCGTCGTGGTTCCTGGATCTACCCTGGAGAACTGGATCAGAGAATTGAACCGATTCTGCCCTGCTTTGAACGTTGCTCCTTACTACGGCTCACAGGCCGAAAGAGAAAACCAGCGCTACGACTACGGATCTCGTCTGGACGAGATTGATGTTATCGTGACCACTTATGAAACAGCTGTCGGAAAACACGACACAGACTTCTTGCGCAAAACAGTACGTCCTGTGGTGTGCGTTTTCGACGAAGGTCACGCCTTGAAGAACAGCCAGTCCAAGAGACATCAACAGTTGATGCGCATTCCCGCCGAATTCCGCCTTCTCTTGACCGGTACACCACTACAAAACAACCTGCAAGAACTTGCTTCGTTGCTTTCGTTTATCCTTCCTAGCCTCTTCAACTCGCGACGAGAGGAGCTCGACAGCATTTTCAAGTTCAAAGCTACTACTAAGGACGCCGATCACGCAGCTTTGCTGTCTGCACAACGTATCGCACGAGCTCGCTCCATGATGACACCATTCATCCTTCGTCGAAAGAAGCAGCAGGTCCTGAAACACATGCCTGCCAAGCACCGTCGTGTCGAGTACTGTGATATGCTGCCCGAGCAACGCGATGTATATAACGAGATGGTCAAGCAAGCCGTGGATGCTCGGGCACAACCTAAGAAGGGTGGTGTCAAAGCAGCCAAGACTGCGCAGGAGATGACCGCGCTGCGCTTCGCAGCTCTGCATCCTCTTCTGCTAAGACGAAAGTACGGCGATAAGGAGTTGACGAAAATGGCAAAGACTCTCCAACGGTCCGAGGAGTACGGCGACAATAAGCCGGAACTCATCTGGAGACTGCTCACGGAGCAGACCAAGGGTGGTGACTTTGGCATGCACCGATTCTGTCTTGAGTATGACTTCCTGACAAAATACTCTCTGTCCAACAACGAGTGGATGAACAGTGGAAAAGTCAACAAGCTGAAAGAATTACTCGAGGGCTATATCAAGAACGGTGATCGCACGCTCATCTTCTCTCAGTTCACGACAATGATGGACATTTTGGAATCTGTCCTGGAGACACTGTCGATCAAATTCATGCGCCTCGACGGTAGCACAGCTATGGCGACCCGTCAGGATATCATCGATCAGTTCACCACTGACACTTCCATCCCTGTGTTCATGCTCAGTACCAAAGCAGGTGGTGCGGGTATCAACTTGGCTTGTGCCAACAAAGTTATCATCCTCGACTCTGGATTTAACCCTCAAGACGACATCCAAGCCGAAAACCGCGCCCATCGCGTCGGTCAAACCCGCGATGTCGAGGTCGTCCGCCTGGTCACCCGCGGCACCATCGAAGAACAGATCCACGCACTCGGAGAATCCAAGCTCGCGCTTGACGACCGCGTTGCTGGCGCCGCAGAAGATGCCGCAGCTGAGAAGAAGCTCGAGGCCGATGCAGCACTTGCCGTCGAAGACATGTTCTTCAAGCACCTAACAGAGGAAAAGAATGACGAGCACCCAAAGATGGAGGACAAAGATTCCATCGACGCCATGGATATCACCAGGGACGACACTGCCTCGGCGAAGAGTAAGGATCTTCGCGACGAGTTCAGAAACGGACTCAAAGATGCTGGTCTCGATGTCAAGGAAGAAAAAGATGTTAAAGCAGAAGCTGACGTGAAGGAGGAAGTCGATGTGAAGAAGGAATGATGACATGATGAAAAGTTTGCATGATGGCATAAACTATACAACGAGTACTGCAACAATGGTGTTCTTGATGAGGAAAGTTCTTTCTTATTTGGTATAGATTCAAAAGAGTCACGGCTGTTCAGACGACGGAACATGCAAGGCATATGGCGTAATTTTGCTTCTAGAAAGCGTACACGATGAGGAAGAGAAAGAGGCGGAAAGTTTAGATGAAAGAAATCGAACATCGCTCTTGCACACAAGGAGTTAGATGGCAATATCACTATGGTTTCATACTTTGCTGGACCTTTTCATTGCACCACAGAACGATCCTTCCATTTGAAACAGCTACAGGTCATTATCGAAATTTTATGGAACTCAATTCGTCTTGTTTTGTATCTGAGATGAGACGTAGGACTCTCTTTGGCAGTATCTGTGAGCTGAGAGCGCATCAAACATCCCTCAGTGGAGCGCAGAGCAGACAATTGCTTACAAGCAAATCCCGAATAGGGATAAAAGTCCTTGAACGAAATCTCGTTGCTTTTGTGCAACAACACAGATGAGTTCACACGGGGTTGTCGTTTGAGATGATTGAATAGCCCAACTACTCGACCGTAATCAAGAAGGCTTGGAGAGCGCCATAGGCACGGCAAAGGGCAGCTCTGTCGCCTGCTTTTACAGCTTGCTTCATCATCTGGATGAGCTGTTTGACTTCTGGCAATGCAAACACTCTCATGGAGTATTCTTGGAAGATCTGGGTGGTGATTCGGCCGTACTCTTCTGCAAGGGGGTCTGGCCCGAAATGGCTGGTGAACGAGATTTCTTCACTCTGCGCGATAGATGGTGTAGATGCCGGAGTCGGTGTCGGTGTCTTGTAAGGCACAAGGTCCACAGGGTGGGATTGCTCTTGTTGCTCTTGCTTGATAGAGGCGGGTTCATCGTCATCCGACAAGTCGATCACGACACTACCTCGAGAGTGCGGCTGAGATGGTAGTTCTTGCGGCAGGAATTCGGTTCGTGAAGGGGCTTTCACGACTATGACTGCTTGTTCTTGGACCTGATGATGTTGGCTGGATCGTAAAGACACACGAGGTGATTTGCGAGTCTACTGTGCTGGTTAGTGGTCGTGGTTCAGACAATCGGAATTGCTTTCTTACAATTGTCGCGTCCTCATCTTCGTCCTCGTCCTCGACACAATCGAATTGAGTCAAGCTGGAAGTATCTGAACTTGCTTCACTGTCCCGAAGTTGCGACGGGTTGAGACAGCGATGTTTTGAGTCCATGAGGAGTACCTTCGACAGAGTACCGTCTGTCTTTTGGAAGGAATACTTCCCATGATTGAAGTGGTGCACCAGCGCAACCATCAATTCACCCCTTAAATAGAACTTGTACTGAAGCAGGAAAACTGTGCTGTCTTTGTCGTCAGGGGTCTCAACTGCTAGAAACTCGAGCGTCAGTCTCTCACAGTCGGTTCCATGAACTTGACAACCAGCACAACAGACATGTCTCAAATAGCTTCCTGGACAGTCTGGATGGTGAATGACACCACCCTCAGCTCGCGCATCTGTTTTGAACCGAGGAAAAGACTTGTTCATACGACCGGCGAAGGCGTTACGTCGGCATCGATCGATGACCTCTTCGTAGCTTGGGAAGACGCCCAGATATTTCCTCGAAGGTTGGGCGTGGTATCCGATCCAGATCGAGTTACCTTCAGCCTGAAATGGAGCAACCTGAAGACTCATGGACGCGTCTGAACCGTGGTTTCCAGGATCGCTCAACGGCGAGAAACACGTAGAGGGAAGTTTCGTGTGTCGAACCATTGTGTGCTAGGATGAGAAGACGTGCTCCCCAGTTGGAGTTTGGAGTAGGTTTGTGAGTTTCCGAAGGCGTGTGTAATGCAGTGTGTGATAATCACTGAGATTGAATCTTTCGATGATGCTCGAGGCTGTTGTGACTGTGTTGGAAGGTGCGAGAGTGAAACAAACAAAGAAGCGGCTTCCTACAGCGCGACTGTTGCACCGCCAAAACACGTGCTTGTCACAGACGGCGACTTCCATGTCCAAAGTAGGTAGAAGGGTCAACTTACACTCGTGACTTATTGCCTTGCGTACCTGCTACAACTTCCGCACCTCTATTTTTGACATTTCGCATCGTCTCATAATCATCATTCATGTTTCCTTCTCTCTCTACCCACCAGACAGGGCATTGCTTCAACCCAGCGATCCGTTTCCCTCTACTAGGATGCCCTTACAGAGACTAACCATGACGTGTGATGAGATACACCTTCAAGTCCATCTTGAGCTCCCTCACACGTTCCTGTTCACCAGCGAGAAGTGACGCCTTCAACAACAACGCCATCTTCTCCACCTCATCGTCGTCCTGGGCGTCAGGGTACTTGACGTAGACCTCACGCAACAGAATCGAGAACTCTCTCATCGTTGTTTCGCTGGTCGAGATCTTGGGCTCGGAAAGAACCATGGCGTTTGTGTCTTGAGCTTGACTGGCAGGTGGAGCTATCGAGTCGATGGCGACGGCTTGTGAAATACTCGGAGACGCTGATGTTTTGACAGGTATACTGGATTCGAGCGTTCCACATGATGCCGGAGTGGTCGGGGGCCTCGAAGATCCCGGGGGTACGGGAGTCGCTGGCACACGATACGAGGAGGTTTCGGTCAAAGCTGGAGGGCAGGATGCAGCTTCTCCACCATCATTCTCGGCACCCATTTTCGCATGGAATGACTGGATCTGCTCGGCCGACTTTGCATCTGTGATTGCGTTCTCACCTTGTGAGTCGAGCTTGGCCACCCGATGTGTGCTGAACTGCTCCAAGTGCTTACCGTACATGGATTCGATCGTGAAGCTGAAATGGTCAGTATAGGTTCATGCAAGATATGAGAGAATCGCCTTACTCATCAGCACAGCCAATACCCCCTACAGTCCCGACCATATGTTTGATGCGAGCTATGAAGTCATCACGAGCGTCAGAACCACCAAACTCCAGCAAAACGACACCTCCGGTCATTCTATCCGCAGACTCGTTGATACTGCGTGTTATTTCCTTGCTCAAAATGACCTTGAGAGACCTCTGTCTGCTATACAGTACATACTGTGCATGCTGCTCGGTCATCAGGAACGGGTCATCGGTGGTAGGGTCGATCAGAGATCCCTCGCGAGATTCGATGGTGAAGGCATGATTGCCGTACATCAGCTGGAGAGCTGGTCCAGTGAGATGGTAGGCGAGCATGCATGCTTCTTTGATGTGCAACAGAGAGCGAACCGGTCCCTGTGTCCGGACGTGGCTTGGCTGTGAGTGTCTGGCTGAGGTTGCAGAAGGACGTCTAAATCTGAGCTGCTTCAGCTTGGCCATGGAAAGCGGAGTAGCTATGTGTGAGACTTTTGCAAAGTCGATTTCCTTGCCGTGTGGCACATATGAACCTGCAACAATACGTCGCTTGGATGGAGGCTCAGGGCAGTCTGCGAAAGGAACCTCGACCTGACCACTTACAAGCTGTCCCTCCATGTTTCCGCTTCTGGTAAGGGTGCGCATCACCTGCGCAACCTGCAATGTCGTATCGTCAAGATCACCAGCGAACTGTGCTACTGGTTTACTAGATTTGGTAGAAGTGCTTGTCGATCGTCTCTCCGGAGAGCCCAGACTACCAATGTTGGTACTGCGAGCTGATCTTGGACTTGGGAACATAGAGATACTTCCTTTGACAAGGCCGTAGAACTCGTGGTAAGTGCCATCAGCCTTCCAAAACCGGTACCTGCCGTTCTCATGACGATGCACGATAGCAAAGAGCCTCTGCAGTCCGGCTTGTTTAGACAGACGGACATAGAAAGGGTAGATGATGACCTTGAAGATCATGTCAGCATGGTCAACACCGCGGATTCGATGTTACAGGAACCTTACATTCTGCGTCCGCTCAAACGCTAGCGTCTCCAGTGGAGAGGGTTTCTCGTATTCTACGGGAGGGCTGTGAGTAGTTGGCAAGCACTCATCGCCACAGCAACGTAGACGCAAGTTCTGGAATCGGTTCTCCTTGGCCACAGTGTTTGGAAGCGGAAACCTTGGGTCTCCAGTGAGTGAGCGTGCAAGCAACTCGTTGAAGCTGGGATGTGGCCACACACGGCTACCGAGGTTATCGAGATTGCCGATCCAGGTCTCAGAGTCGAAAGGCATGGTGCGAAGGGGGCGCACACGGTCCGATCCATGATTGTATGCTTGCTCGGCGGGCGCGAAGCAGAAGCGGCGTCTGTGTTTGTTGTCGTCGCTGTCGTCAATTGTGGCGATGACTTCCTCGGAGGATGCATTACGTGAAGGCATCTCAACAATACCGCCATTGATGGCTGCGGGAGCGCCACTGTTGCTGGCCGCCATAGTGTCCAAGTGCAGTGACTGTAAGGATGGCGATGAAGAATCGAGGCGACGCAACAGGTGAAAGTGATGTGCGACTGTCGGGACTTGCGTGTTGTAAGTTGGTTTGTGAGGGCGAAGTGAAGTGAAACCGCGTCAGAGAATGAGAACAAAACAAAACATGTCTAGGAAATCCTCAAGGACTGCATTTTCAAGGGGGCCTTGTGTGTATTACAAAATGTGTAGAATTGGATAGTGATGTACAAACAGCAATGCTAAAGTGATACACCCCGGCCAGTTTCAACAAGAGCTCTAAGTGTGTCCAACAGAGCGATCGGTCGCATCTGCAGGCACTAACGGTGGGCTTCTGAGAGAAGAAAGTATTCTAGAAAGGGGTTTGAAAACAGAAAGCAGATGTCGTTTTGGCCATCCCTAATGGCTATGGCCGTGATCATGGTCACCGTGATCATGATCGTGGTCGTGATCATGTGCGTCCTCCTGCGATGGCTCAGCAGAAGCAGGAGCACAGCAGCTCTTGCCATTGCAGGCATCGTCACAGTCAAGCAAACATGCATCTGCCGCAGCGCGAAGACTGTTTGCATTGCTGGCTTGCCTGTCCAAGGTCTTACGAGAAGAGGCTCCATCTACACCAGCAAAGTGTGTGTCATCGGCAAGGGGTGCAGAGTGATCGTGTTCAGGGTCAAGGCAGAACTCAGGCTGGATGGTAGAAGAGTGAATGCCATACTCGTGAAGGCAATCGCGAATAGCACGAGCAAGTTCCATGTATCTTGCCGAGCCCTCGCCCTTGAAGTCGAAGTCGACCTGAACGTGCAAACTTGCGACGAGCTTGGTGTCGCTCAACTGCCACACGTGGAGGTGGTGGGCACTAACGATACCAGGGAGCTCTTCGATGTCTTCCTTGATGTCATCGATGCTCAAACCAGCAGGGACAGCTTGGAGCAAGATACGAGAGGCGGCAAGACAGAGAGGAATGGCCGAAGCGAGAATAATGCAGGTGATGATCAGAGAAATGCCGGGATCGGTGTAAAAGCGCCACTTGTAGTCGGTAAGCCAGATGAACAGAGCAGAAGCAATGACACCAATGTTTCCAAGAGCATCACCCATGACGTGGAGGAAAACACCACGCATGTTGAGATCGTCATGAGAATGACCGTGGCCACCACCGCTGGATTGTTCCTTGGGCTGTCTGTGTTTGTGCTGCTTGTGGTCGATGGGCTTCGACTTTTGAATGCTACCGTAGCCGTTGGCTCCATTCTTATTGAGGAGCGGCTGCTGGGTGGTCTCATCGGCGTTGTCGTCCTCGGCAGCGGATTCTTCGGTGTTTTCGCCAGATTCAATGTCTTGGAGTCTGCTAGTCTCTATGATGGAACGACGGAAAGATGAAGGGTTGACAGGGACGTCTTCGACCGAGTAAGCTCTGGAACGAGAACGGCTGGACTTTGACTTTTGACGGCGGTGGCCAGAATGGGGAACTTCAATGTCGTCGCTAGCTCCGGAGCCGCTGGCAGTCGGTTTCTTAGTCTTGGGCCAGTTTGCAACTCTGCTCTGAGGCAGCACATCGGCCACGTTTCCAGACTCGTCGGCGACATCAGCATCGTCGTCCTGGGCAGCACGGCCTTCTTCGGCGGCGCTGACGGTGTTTCCGTGTGAGTGCCCATGGGAGTGGCCGCCGTGGCTGTGGCCACCGTGACCGTGGTCGTGGAAGAGGAAGAGACCGACGATGTTGGAGGCAAGACCGAGACATCCTACAATCAGCACAAACTTAGGGTTGCTGACTTCTTGCGGCTCGACGAAACGTTGAATGGCTTCAAGGAAGATGGAGAGGCACAGGGCGACGAGGAAGACTCCGTTAACTAGGGCTCCTAGGGTTTCGGCGCGTTGCCACTGACAGAGTGTGAGTTGGTGAGCGATTCGTGGAGGGATTATGAGTACGTACGCCGTAGGTGTACATTTTGGAAGTCGTCTTCTGGTTGGCGACCTTGACGGCCCAGAGACCGACGAGTAGGGAGATGACATCGTTAAGCTGGCCACGGGTGTAAGTCTTGCGAAGGCTGCAGTTCGGGGAGAGGAAGGCGACTGACCATGTGGAAGGAATCGGCCACGAGGGCAAGAGAATGGACGGCATAGCCTGAATGCTTTGTCAGTATATCGGTTGTCGCACGACCTGGATAATAGCCAGACATACCGGTAACGAGCTCGATAAGGAAGAAGACGGTATCGATCGCCAGGAGGATACATATCCTCGTCGACTTTGAGAGACCCATGTTTGAAGGCTGCTCTTGTGTCTAGAGAGAAGGAAAGTGGTCGAGAACTTTGGAGACGTGCGGCGTCGCGCGCGTTCGTACGTCAAATAAATGACGACAGGCAAGCTTTTCCCTTTCTGCGAAGTCGGTGCTTAATCCTTTCAATCTTCTGTTTGTACTGAACTTCTGACTCAGCGCCTTTGCCAAATCTGTGTCTGTCCGAGATGGTCCGACCTTTCCTTCATGATATCTCACAATTTTCTTTCGGGCGTTTGTTCTAATTCGCTGCCTAAGATATGCCTTGTCGGTTCGTATTCCCAATTGCCAAGCTTCCCCATACATTTATCTCCATCAGTCCATCTCCAAGCTGTCGATATCTCGGGCCGAGATTGTTGATGAGCGTACGACCCTGCTCATGGTTATTCATCAGGTCGCCGACAACGTCAAGCCATTGCCACTTCATCAAGGCCTATCCTGTACTTGACTTGTCGATATACGATCTGGAAATGATGTGAATTGAAGGTCCACTGGAGGCATCGCATGCTGCGTGGCCGCTATCACCTCGGTCGATATATCTGTGTAGATTTACAACCCGGATTGACGTCAAGTATATAATCCGTGCCCACCCTCGGCGAGCTCGACACCTGTTTCCCTCAACTTGAACTTCTGAATCTAGTTAGTAGTTACTGTCAGCCTTCTTCGAACACTAGAAAAGACACAGATCCATCACTCACTTTACCGCTGGCCGTCTTCGGCCAGCCCTCGGACCAAAATATGTACTTTGGCACCAAGTGCGGACTCAACGTCTCCTTGACCCACTTCTTGATCTCACTCGCCATTTTCACCTTCTCTTCTTCATTCGCATTCGCGTTCCTCGGCATGATGAATGCTGCAACCACTTCGCCGTACTTAGGATCTGGCAAGCCCACCACAGAGACATCCGTCACGGACGGGAGTTTGAGGATAGCGTTTTCGATCTCCAGAGGATGAATGTTCTCACCGCCACGGATGATGAGATCTTTGATGCGACCAGTGATGCGCACGTATCCGTTCTCATCCATGCTTGCTTCATCGCCTGTGTGCATCCAGAGTGTACCTTTTTCGTCTGGTTGGATTGCCTCTCGAGTACGAGCTTCATCACCCCAGTATCCCTTCATGACGAGGTAGCCGGCCACGGCAAGTTCGCCACGTACATTCGGTGGTAAAATTTTGCCATCTGCACCTACGACTTTGGCTTCCACATGTGGTAGAAGTCGTCCCACAGTTTCGATTCGAGCCCACATCGGATCATCGGTCGTTGTCATTGCACTGACTGGGCTAGTTTCTGTCATGCCATAGCAAATCGTCAGTTGCGTTAGTCCAAGCACATTGTGAAGTTTGCTCATCAAGGCAGCAGGGATGCTACTGCCTGCCGCAATGCCTGTGCGAAGCTGCGAGAAGCCTTCGTATGGCACTGTGCCAGAGGCCAGTAGCTCCAATTCGCTGATGAACATGGTAGGTACGCCGTAGAGTGCTGTGCATGCGTTTTCTTGCACTGCACGCAAGGTGGCCTCGGCATTGAAAGACTCGGAAGGCAGAACAATAGCACTGCCATGTGTGCTTGTGGCCATGTATCCTAGCACAGCTCCGAAGCAGCTACAAGCACATCGTGTCAGCTTATACAAAGTGTCAGATGGAATGATATTGGACTTACTGGAACAAAGGTGGTGGACAACAGACAATGTCCTTGTGTGTCAACAACATTCTGTCACCAATGCTCTTGCCGTTGTTGAGTACGGATCGGTGCGTCAAACATGCGGCTTTTCTAGAACCTCCAGCATCAGTAGAGTTCCCATCAGCGCCCACCCAAGATTACTCACGGCATACTTGTCGTGCCAGACGTGAACTGGATATTGACTACATCGTTCGCGTCCAACTTCTTAGGCACCAGCTTCTCACCTTCTCCGTCCCGAAGCACATCCGTGTAGCTGTTCAGCGATCCAAACGCTCCGGTGTCCACTCGACCACTCGCATTTTCAACGACGATGACGCCCTTCAAGCTGGGGACGGCTTCCGACTCCATCTGAGATCTTTTCATGTCGGGAATCAAGTGAGCAAGCAAAGGCATGACCGATCTCGGTGCTTTGTAGGGCAGATTGATTTCGGAGGATATGATGAGGTGCGAAGCTGCGAGATGAGTGAGAGCAGAGGTGATCTGCAGAGCGTTGAAGGCAGGATTCAGAGGCACCTTGAGCATAAGTAAGTCAGTGGTGAGACTCTTTGACACTCAGAGTTGTGCGACGTACGAGCATTGCACCAAGTTTGAAAAGTGCATATGTAGCCACACAATATTCGACTCCATTCCCGAGCATCACGGCGACTCGATCGCCTTTCTGCACCCCCTGTCTCTCGAGCCCTCGAGCAAGGGCATCGCTTTGGATGTCCAAATCTTGATAGGTCAATGTAGCGTTCTGATGGCGAGCTATCACTCTATGACAAAAGTTCAGCTCAAACATTCGAATGCGAGAAGAAAGTACACAGAAACTCACGCGGGTCTATCGCCATGCTCGCTAACCACATCTCTGAAGTACTCGGGTATGGTTTGCGTGATCAACGGAGGCTGGAACATAGGTAATTAGCAGGTCGCTACGGTTATGATCGGATCTTGTTCTTCCGAACGCTCTATCGTTTTCTTGATCTATAGATCGCATGTCTCGGTCAAACTCACATCACTAGGCCCACGATCTCGTGATTGGGTCAAGAGTCCACGGATGAGACCAGGTTTCGAAAAAGCAACAGAGGTCCTCGAAAAGCGTATGGTTGACTTTCCGATTGAATGCCGTAAGGGTCGTAAGAGATGCATGGTGATGAGCCTCCCCAACTAATAAAGCGGAGTTCGAATGGAATACTAAATACCTGAGACCGCTGTTAAGTATCTGATTTTCGGATCTGATGCTCTCTCCAAGCCTCGAGTCCGGGGATGGTGGTTCTTATACCTTCTAACTTTTGGTCCTTGGTATCGTCATGGGGATATGGGCTGCTAGTGAATTGTATGTGGTCCTAATGTTCTTTTCGGTTTACAGTGGTCTGGAGTTTCTGACTGCTTTCTTCAGTGAACGAGCATTCGATGTGTCGAGGTCGTGTTGATTGGTTGCTGGACACAGGACCCTAGACCTGCGGGAAGAAGAGAGACAGTCCAGATAGATCTTATTGGTGTGAACGTCGAACAGGACGGCAGGAAAAAGACACAGTGTACTCGTTCATATCGAAAGCAATCATCCACTCCTGTCCGCCGAAATACAATGCCTAGGGTGCATAGGGAGCTTAACCGGTTGTAAGGAGGGGTAAGTAAATATGCGGGGTCCAAGGCTTGGGGATGAAGTGAACCGCGGAAATAAATCCGCTTCGCTCTGTTTACACGGCTGCTATCAACATCGGAGTCTTTCGAAAAGGATACTTGATATATTATAGAGAGCTCATTAGCTAAGCGTCTAGCCAGCACTGTCTCTTCTCGTCTCTTGCCAGCGATTGTACAAAATATAGAAATAGGTGGTCGTGAGTACATATCTTGGCTGTCCCTTCGCTCTGGAGCAAGCAAAGAAAAAGAAAAGAGGGAATTATCCAGGAACGAAAAAGAAGGGAGAATTAGACGGTCGTGAAGGTGCGAGGTATAAGAGGAAAGGATCATGATGAATGGCGATGTCAATCTCCCGACCCATATCCAGCCCGAAGTGTGGGAATCCTCTCAAAAGTCCTTGAATGCACTTTCGTACTTCTCCTTCATCTCTTTCGTGTATTGGTCCTTGTGTAGAGGTTCTGGGTCGTACTCGTCGAAGTTTCGTGTATCAGCGGGACCTCGTAGATGCGGTACGATGGGACCCTGCATCTTGCGGTGGTACATGGCGTCCCAGTCGATGTCCTTGAACCAGGGATGTGCCTTGATGGCCGAAGCACCGCCTTTGATGTTGCCCAAGCGTTTTGACACATCGACGGTGCACAATTGTGAGATGATGTCGCGAGCATCGGTAGACATGGCGGAGGGGAAGCGAAGTTTGCCTTCGACGATTCTGGATACTTGTTAGTTTCTGGAAGATCTCAATTGCTGAAGCTCGCGTACTGTTCGTAGATCTTCATAGGATTCTGATCCCAGAACGGCGGTTGGCCGACCAGGAACTCGTAAATAAGGATACCCAATGCCCACCAGTCGACAGCTAGGCCGTGTCCTACGTGACAGTCAGTATACCGAGCTGGTTCTCCAGTGCATCACGACGTACCGGTGTTTCGAATAACCTCTGGCGCGAGATATTCTGGTGTTCCGCACAACGTGTATGTTTCTCCTGTTTTTACAGCTAACGTCAGCCACCGATCCCTCCAGCAGAGAACCAAGGGTAAAAGCCGTTTGACAGTTTGACCCGCCACACGATCCCGAGGTTGGGGAGAGGGAAATTACGCACTGTTTTCGACCTTCTTTGCGAAACCAAAGTCCACAAGCTTGAGATGTCCCTCTGCGTCTATCAGAATGTTCTCAGGTTTGAGATCGCGGTATGCGACTCCTTGGTGGTCGTGCAGGAACTCGAGGATAAGGACGATTTCGGCGGCGTAGAACTGTGACGTGGATTCGTTGAAACGGCGGGCGCGGCGCAAATAGCTAAAAACCTCACCACCGGGGCAATAATCCAACTGTGTACAGAAGAAAGTAAGTTTGCGTACAGCCAATATGGACCAAGAAAGCAGTTTACCAGCATGTATAAGGTGTCTTGGTCTTGGAAACTAGCGACCATGGTTGTGATGAATGGGTGTCCTGCCACGGCGGCTAGGACATTGCGCTCATTGCGAACGTGTTCGACTTGCTTCAAGCGGATGACTGCAAGACTTGTCAGCATAGCTCTCCTGTTGTAGGACAGAGCAAATCCACGCACCATCGGTCTTGCGTAGTATCTTGAGAGCAAAGACCTTGTCTGCATCCTCCTTCCTCGACGTGGCCAAGTTCGCGAGCCAGACTCTTGCAAATGTGCCTGTGAGGACACTCATAGTCAGCAAACGCGATGCGTTGGTCATACTCGGATCGCAGTCGCATACCAGTGCCGAGTGTCTTGACAAGATCGAAATCCTCGCGCCGTAGAACCTTTGAGCTGTGGCCGACGGGCTTCGAGTTGGGCTCTACCAAGATCTGGTCGTATTCCAGGGGTTGTTTGTGTGCTTCCCAGGCGAGAAGTCTGTTCTTTTCCTCCTCGCGAGCGCGATTGTTGGCCGAGGCTTCGGACCGGCTCTCTTTGCGACCATCCTTGTCTCTGCTACTGCCAATGTGCAGTTTGGGCATGATGTGATGCATTGCTGCTGTCGCCATGGCCTACGGGTCTAGTTCCTTGGAGTATTCAGTTCGAGTGAACAGCGTCCGACTCTTTGTTCTGTAGAAGGACGCGGGTCCGAGTTCGAGGATGTGGTGGGTCTGGGCTTGCGGGCTATTATATCTTGATTGATGCGGGAAAGCGGTGAAGTGACGTGAGATGGATGCACGAAGTCGATATGGATATTTCACTCGGCCATAGCACTGCTGGGTCCAGGGAATTGCGGGCTATACAACTGAAGCTGGGAGGACTGGAAAAAAGTAAAGACTAGGAAGAAACAAGGACCTCAACCAAGTCTTGTGTGCGCGGGGCACGATGAAATCACTCTCCAGCCCGCCAGCCCAGAGGATTGCACCAGACCCGCCTGTGACCAAATCTCGCCGATCGCAAACTCGGCCCGCCATGTCGCCAAAGAGACAAGTTCACCAGTTGACGGCCTGCCAACCGTCGCTCGTGGCTGCACGCGAGCCTACTCTATTTCAAAGACATGAGAACCACCGACCCCTGCTTGGTTGCTGCTTTGGCTGATGCGCCTGCCTTTCTTGGGCGTGCACTGTCTGTCATTCCCGCCTGATCGCGCTCGGCTTTAACCACCGAGGACCATCTTTTTGCTCGTCCGTCCGTCGCCGCAACTAAAACTCAACCATCACGCGGCCCGCACGTGCAGCGGTACACTTATAATAGAGATACCAAACTCAGCTGCTAAGAGATATTCAAATGCTTGGTCGGCAACGCCGTTCCTGGCAAGATAAAACTTTCGGTCAAATGGTTGCATGAATAGGGTATCGAGCCGAGCAGCCACCAGCTGATAAGGCGAGTTATCAACATGAGGCTGAATTGAAAACCTATTGAACCATACCGCAAAAGCCGTTTATTGAACCATCTTTTAGCTCGCTGCCTTTGCCCTCAATGTCGATGTGGGTTGAACAAACATAATACTGAAACAAAAGAGTATCGAATTTGATGCCGCATCCATCATTTTTTCATGCTGGGGCTTTCCCCTCCTCCCAAAAACACTCTAGCATATCTGCAGTTGGGCCGTCGTCGCAAGAGAGATGAACAAGACTCGGGCGCCTGTGACGGCACATTGAACAGAAAAACAAGGAAAAGAATCATCCTCCCAGACGCCATTGCCAATCCAGAGAAACAGAGATTCAATATCAAAACATCAAAAAGGAAACTGCGGCCTAGACCACTGGTATCATGCGCAGAAAAACAGAAGAAGAGCAGAGGCGGACGCTGTTCGGCCAGCCGGATCCAGAAGAGTGATAGTAGCAAAAACGCTACAGCAAGATGAGGTAGTTGCTTGGTGCAATACCAGTGTCGCCGTTCTCTTTCTTGGCCTGCCACCATCTTCCGCTGACATCGCTAATTTCCAGGACTTCGTGTTTGGAAAAGCTGATTTCGTTGGCATCGTCGGGGTTGGCTTCGTAGCTGTATATGGCCTTTGCACGGTAGGGATATTCCGCCGGGGCTGCAGCGGTCGAGTTGGGTCGATCTGCTGGTACCGGATGAGGGGCCAGGCTGTTCTGTCCATAACGAGCACCGCTGTCACGGTTGCTGTCCATTGCTCCCAGAGCTCCTCCGGGGAAGCCAGTCACGGGGGATGATGTTTCGAAGCCGCTCAGCTGGGCTGATGTGTACATTTGTGGTTGCTGGGAGATCGAGGTCTCGGGGCGGTAGCTGTTGTGCTGAGGTTGACGCGAGGTGCGCGATGGTACGCGACTGTCTCTGTGAAGGGCGAAGGAGTCGATCACGTTGCGGCTGGACGCGGTGGGCTGAGAACCGTAGTAGAAGATCCAGACGATCTGAATCGATTGTGTCAGTAAGTTCCCTCCGACAACAAAAGAGGATCGAGACGTACAGCGACCATGGAGAGGAGAATGAATCCGGCAGCAGCTGCTTCGTGTGCGCCATCGGACGAGTAGACCAAGGAGTTGACCGAAGATGTTGTGAAGACGAGGCCAGCAGCCAAGAAGCCGACGATCTATAGTTGTGTAAGCAAGGGAAGCTGGAAGCACGTGGACGCAGAGCTTTGCTTACGGCGACATGGTATGTGAAGACCGAGTCGGAAGCGACTGTGACTAGGACTCCGATGATGCAGAAGAACATGTAGACAAGAGCCCACCACGAGTAGTTGGGAAACTGGCCATGGATCTTTGAGATGACGGAGGCCACAAAGGCGATGAGCCAGGCAATCTGTACCGGGTTAGCAAGTCGAGTCCAAAGAAGAGGAGGCCAGGGTCCGGCGACGACGTACGATTGCTATCGAAGAAGTTGCCAGAGCGAATGGGTCGCCAATGATCTGACCGCAGCTGAACCTCGGTTTGCGACCGCCGTACATGTCACGACGACTGGCTTCCATTTTTTGCAAAGATGGCGAGCCGAGCGAGCTGTGGGGCATGTGAAGATGCGATGCGAGTTCGAAGAATGCCGCTTTGTTTGGAGCCGAGTAAGCAGGTAAATCGGGCGTCGATGGAAAAGACAGTGGGGGGTTGATCCAGGCGACGTGTCAGGCTGTAGCAAGCTTGTATGAAATCCGGTCGTGGGTGGCTCGTGAAAGGGAGTCGAAGTCTTGCTAAGGACGTGGCCGCGCAAGAGAAGGACGTTTGATGGCGAGAATGAAACGGCTCGCGCGCGTAGCTTATGGTGGGCGGGGAAAGGAGAGGCAACGGTAGGACAACAGAAAAAGGGTTCAAAGTTAGAAAGCCAACAAGAGCGAGCAGACGATAAACGAAGGACGGTCTGTCTCGTGAACTTTGGATGTGCTTGTCGTGGAAAGGACAGTCGAAGTCGTAATGGATGCGACAAAGACGAAGATGAAGACTCAGAAGCGGTAGAAGTTACGTTTTGTTTCAGGAGTCGACATAACCTAGCCTGTCTGAAACGCACGTCGACGGTCGCCCCCACAAGCGATGCACGAATGGCGCGAGGCACTATCGCCAGCCTTCGCACTCTTTGCACAGTGCTAATCTGCTAGACGTGAACACCTTTGACACGACTCGACACTGTCAATCGACCCGTCCGCACATCTAACCCATGCTGCGCTGTGAGAAATGTCACTTTTAAATATAGATTTACCCTTCTCCAGACCCACTGCCGAGACACAACGGACAAGGGAATATTCTCCGCAGTCTGCTCAAGTACCTACAAACGACTCATGGGCAATGGCCGGCCCAGAACACGAAAAGCATCATTGTTCGTTGCCCTAAGTTCCAAGAGACTGCCCTCTCCAAAAACGAATCGAGCAGACCAGAGAAGGAGACACCTGCATCCTGACTTCCTCGCCCTGTGATGGAATAAATGCTCTTCTCCGAGTCTCGGCCACCCCTGCATAACTAATTCTCCTTAGCTTTCCCCATCGTCTGCTACGTATCTCACCAACAAAACTAGACGATCAATATCGGAGAATAACAACCTATCATGCATTTCTCCACACTGCATTATTATTGCTACTCATTCGACGATCCTCAATGCCGGAGAATGTTCATATGATCCAGCTTGGCAAGATCCTGGGACTCTTTGCGGAATTTGACATTTCCAATGGCCGAGCACGAGGCAAACCAGGCTCTGCGGGCGCTCCATGATGAGCTAATCCTGCTTCATTGTTGAACTAAGAGTGTGTATCGCCGATAAGTTAGCTTGTTGTAACAACAGTCACGGTGAGTCTATACGATACCTGGAAAGTCAGGCAGAATTACCATTTAGGTCACCGCAGTAAACTTTATTGTGATGCGGTGCTTTATAGAGCGACCACGCAAAGACTGCCCCACATACATACATCTTGCTATATTTGAAGGAATACAAAACTCAAGCAATGTCTTCTGTATTACTACTGCTCGAGATTATCCCACACATTGACTCAAAGTCATGGTCAACGCCGCTAAGAAAGCAGTTCTGAATGTGACCGCGCAACAGAGCCGCTTCCATGCACAGAAACAAGAATCCGCCTCGACCGAGATCACAGTCAAAGATCTCAGCATCACGATCGGTAACCACGAGATTCTGAGCCATGCCGAACTACAATTGCATCCAGGTCGACACTACGTCTTGGTGGGCCGCAATGGTGTGGGCAAGTCCAGTAAGTAACACCAAACAGATCTTGATTATCATGTTCCTGAGCATTTCATGTGCTTATTGTTTCATACTAGCACTCCTAAGAGCCATGGCCGAAGGACTCGTCCCTGGAATACCAGCCGCCACACGTATCTTACTCCTAGGTCAAGTGCAAGAGGACGAAGACGATGGTTCTTCTGCCCATTCCTCGCCCAACGAGACTGTACTTGAACACGTTCTACGTAGTGACAAACAGCGGGAGCGCTTCCTATTGGAAGCAAGCAGGCTGTCTACGGCCATGGATAATGTTGAGGATCCTACTGCGTTGCTGAAGGTATACCGACAACTGAGACGTGAGCGATTGCAACATGATGTTGATGAAGCGAGACGACGGGCCTCAAAGACGAGTGGCGTCAGGGGGCTAGGAGCAAGAAAAGCACTTACGGCTTTGGAAGAGGAGTTGGCTGTTGCTTCGAAGAGGTAAGAAGTGCCGTTTGCTGAGAGAATACGCTATTGACATCCCCTCCTAGACTTGACCAACTAGACATCTCGAGCGATCTTGAGACGGAAGCGAGTACGACAGTCACGGAAGAGATGCAGGGCGCCATTGACATGCTGTCCGACGTGCAAGCATCTCTAGTATCAGTACAGTCTCTCCTTCCAGTGTGACACTAGATATGCTCGTACTGATCCAAAACCCAGATGGACGCCTCCGGCGCGGAAGCAAGAGCACGATCTGTGTTGCTCGGCATAGGATTCTCAACACAACGCATAGAGAATCCCGTATCTCAACTATCTGGAGGCTGGAAGACTCGCTGCAGTCTGGCATCTGCACTTTGCCAATCGGCGGACCTCCTTCTCTTGGACGAACCGACCAATTTTCTCGACTTACCGTCTATCATCTGGTTGGAGAAGTACATTCAGACACTCGATTCCCAAACCACTCTGATCACGGTAACACACGATCGGTCTTTCGCGGACGGAGTTGCAGACGAACTTCTCGTCTTACGGAACCAGAGTCTGGAAGCGTTCAAGGGCAATGTATCCGGCTACGAGACTGCAAGATGGCGATCTTACAAGTATCTCAGTAGGATGCAAGCCGCTCAAGAAAAGCAAAAGAAACACATGCAAGCAACCATTGACCAAAACCTCAAGATGGCAAAGCGCTCAGGAGACGACAAAAAACTCAAGCAAGTGTCCTCGCGGAAGAAGAAATTGAACGAGCGAATGGGTATGGAGGTTTCGGCCAAAGGCACGAGATTCAAACTTAACAGAGACAGAGCGGGTTGGCACGATAGCTTGCGGGATGGCATTGAGGTTCCTGACTTTGATCCTCCACCGCGCATGGCATTTCCTGTCTCTCCATCTGATCTTCGCTTCCCTGGTGCTCTGGTTTCTCTCGAGAATGCCTGCTTCGACTATCGTGTTGCCAAAACGCAGATACCCATCTTGCGGGACATCAACCTCAACATCCATCTGGGAGAGCGTGTAGGGATAGTTGGCATGAACGGCTCGGGAAAATCTACCTTGGTTTCTCTGATGATTGCAAACTCACAAGGCAGCGCAGACGGCCCTGTGCCAAGCAAGGGCAACATCACACGGCATACTAGAGCAAAAATTGGCCTGTATTCGCAGCAGGCCGTCGAGGAGCTCCAGGACATTGCTTTGGCCAAACCCGGGTTGACTGCACTGACGCACCTGCTGGAATATACGAGCGGGAACCTCTCTGAACAGGAAGCACGCGGCCTTCTTTCTTCCCTAGGTCTTGCTGGCAAAGTGACCTCAGAGGTGCCCTTGAGAAATCTCTCAGGCGGACAGAAAGTGCGCCTAGCGCTAGCCAAAGTGCTGTGGGACCCACCGCATCTGCTCATCCTGGACGAGGTCACTACACACCTAGACCCAGACAGTATACAAGCACTTGCCCTCAGGCTTCGGGAGTACCAGGGAGCCATCTTGCTCATCACGCACGATCGCTTCTTCATGCGGTGCGTGGTTGAGGGCGAGTCACCTAAAAGCTCGGGGGAAGGTACCGAAGATGAATCGGATGATGAGTCAAATAGCGACGAAGACGGCCTACCAGAGTGTGGAGTTGTATATCGTCTGTTCAAGGCGAAATTGAAGAAACTGGCAGGTGGTATGCAGCAGTACGAAGAGATGGGCGCAAAGCTATTGTCCTGAGTAGGTAGATGTTGTGTCAATAAAATCAGACAGGGTTGTCGTTCTGCTTCTTGTCGGTCTCTGCTCTCCTGACGAGTTTCTCTTGATTCATGAGTCTTGATTCCCACTCGGTCCAGCAATCGTCCATCCCGATGATGGCTGAATTATACCATCTGGCTAGTAGAGCAAGACTCTCATGTCGCAGTTGGGCGGTAGATTCTTGTTGGGCGTTTTGTCTTTGTGCAAGACGTTGTAGGCGAGGGAGCAATTGAATAAGGGCGGCCGAGGAAGAGGGATCAGGGACTGGCAGGTCTTGTAGAGAGGTCAAACGAGCAGCTGTAGCTTGGTAGGATGGGGCATGAGAGAGAACGAGGGCGGTCAGGGCATCATGGGTCATGTCAGGGGCATGGTGTTGATGTTGTGATTCTGCGAGAGGGTCAGGCGGGTCGAGAACATGTCGTGGGACAGGCAAGAGTTACGCAGGGCGACAATGTCACGAGCGGGTTTGGAGTCGGATAGGACAGAGTTGAAGGAAGATTGTAGAGCTTGTAGTCGAGCAGCGATGGATTGATTTATGGTTGTGTCGGTGGACGTTTGGTCGTTGGAGTCCGGGTCGGTAGCGGTGGAGGTACCGTAGAGCAAGAAACGCACGCGTTGCAATCGCTGCTCCAAGGCGTCAAGGGTCTGAATGGCGGTATCTTGTGCTATGGACGACATGGTCGTGTGATGTGTTGGTGTTGTGTGAGGGGAGGATGGTGTGTTTCATGCGCTTATGACGAGAAATGGCGAACTTGGGTGATCAACACAGTCGGAGCCGAGTGCCGATCTTGGCTTGACCAGACGATAGACAGCGGCGATACAGCGCAATCAATTCTCTCTCACGCAATGGTCTGTCGCTAGCTAAATACTCCAGTCCTTGCCGCCGGCTCAGCACCCACACCAAACCATGACTAGCTACGCTTCAATCCGTTCGCACCACAGCGACGACTCGTCGCGCCCCAACAGCACCGCCAGCATGTCGCGCCGTCCGCGCCGCAAAGAGAACGGTGTCCACGGCCACGCTTCCTGGACCAGCAGTGTAATCAACCTGGTCAACACCATCGTCGGTGCCGGCGTGCTGGCCATGCCCTCGGCCCTGTCCAACATGGGCATTTTGCTCGGTATCCTCGTCATCGTCTGGTCTGGTCTTGCTTCTGGCTTCGGTCTATACCTCCAAACGAGATGCGCCAGATACCTGGATCGCGGCAATGCGAGCTTCTTCGCTCTGAGTCAAATCACATACCCCAACGCTGCCGTCATCTTCGACGCTGCCATCGCTATCAAGTGTTTCGGTGTTGGCATTAGTTATCTCATTATTATCGGCGATCTCATGCCCGGTGTCGTCCGTGGCTTTACAGACACTCCCGCTGCTGAATATCTGCTGGACAGACACTTCTGGGTTACTGCCTTCATGTGAGTATATAACCGACTCTGCTATTCTCTTCTCGTCTCTGACAATTGATCAGGCTTGTCGTGATCCCTCTCTCCTTCCTTCGCAGACTCGATTCCCTTAAGTATACCAGCATCATTGCTCTCGTTTCTATCGGTTATCTGGTCGTGCTGGTCGTTTACCACTTTGCAAAAGGCGATGACATGGGTCTCAAGGGCGATATCAGTATCGTGCCCGACAAGGGTATCGTCCCTATCTTGGCCAGTTTCCCCGTCATCGTCTTTGCCTATACCTGCCATCAAAACATGTTCTCCATTCTCAACGAGATCGAGGATAACAGCCCCTTCAGGACCACCTCTGTCGTTTTGGCCAGCATTGGCAGTTCCGGCAGTATCTATCTGCTCGTTGCTATAACTGGATACCTGACTTTTGGTGATAACGTCGCTGGCAACATTGTCGCTCAGTGTAAGTCACGATATCAACTCAACACTTTCTGTGATAAATCTCTGACAAATCCCAGATATTCCTTCGGTGGCATCGACGATCGGAAAAGCAGCCATTGTTGTGCTTGTCATGTTCTCATACCCTCTACAGGTTCATCCTTGCCGTGCTTCCGTTGATGCGGTACTTAAATGGCGCCCAGCTTCGCGTAAGCAGCCAGAATACGCCTCTGTCAATGGCTCTCCATCTCGCTCGACCCTTCTGAGTTCTGCGAGCAGCTCACAGAAAGGTCGTGGTGAGATGAGCGACAGACGTTTCGCGGTCATTACTACAGCCATCATTATCTTGAGCTACATTGTAGCCATGACAGTGTCGTCTCTAGCGGTGGTGCTCGCATACGTCGGCAGTACTGGAAGCACCTCAATCAGTTTTATCCTTCCAGGACTGTTCTACTACAAGATCTCATCACCGGACTCGCCGCATCACCAGCGATTGCTCAAGGAGGACGATGATGAAGAGGCAGAGGTGGATGGCGAAGCAGTAGCGGGTGGATGGAACAGTGGAAGCATCCTGCGCAAAGCCAGTCTTGGGCTAGCAATCTACGGATTGCTGGTCATGGTGGTTTGCCTCATCACCAACACATTCTTTGTTGTTGCTCACTGATCTAGATCTCGATACCAATCAAAAGTAATGTCTTGTCCTATTCAATTATGCTATCCATGCCATTGTCACATGCCTCGGCCCAAAAGCGGTGACGCAAGGAAAATCTGGGGAAGGCGCGTGGGGCACATGCATGTCGAGACTCGAACCAGACCGTGACAAAAGACTTAGGAGCCGTCTTTTCTGCATGCACTCCGCAGTATACCACAGTTCAAGTATACTTGCCCCGCAGACCAGGGAACGAGTACAACTGGACGATAAAAGGTGCGCCTTAGCCCGGTCCTCGTCTTGCAATGCCCTGCTGACTCGTACTGTAGAAACATCGCTCCATCATGTCCGTCTACAACAGTCAGCTGGTATCACGCCTCATGAACGCCATCGACCGCTTGAATTACTCTGCTGACTATGGAGTCGAGGATGCCTTTGAGCTCTACCACAAGATCCAGGAACAGAACGAACAACGAGGCCCTAGCACCGATGGCATAGGTCTGCCGGCCCTGGGTCACGCTCTAGCAGGTTCTGCCGGTACTGCTCTGTCGCATCTCATTCTCTACCCTCTCGATCTCGTTATCACCCGTCTTCAAGTTCAACAACAGCTCAAAACACCCGGGGAGGCTCCCTCTGCCGCCAGAGAAGCCGACGATGCCGAATATACCAGTCTTGCCGACGCCGCGCAGAAGATATACACACATGAAGGAGGATTACAAGCTTTCTGGAATGGCTGCGCAACAGACACGACGAAGAGTGTGATTGACAGCTTCTTGTTCTTCCTTGCATACACGGCTTTCCGCCAGCGTCAGCAGAAGAAACTGGGCACCAAATCCTTGCCGGTCTTCCATGAATTGGGTGTCGGCATAGCTGCGGGTGCTCTGTCCAAGTTTGTCACGACTCCAATCCAACAAGTTGTCACCAGGAAGCAGACTGCCGCTCTGATTGCTGCAAGAGACAAGACTTCTTCTCTACCTCCCAGCATGGCATCCAAACTCAGTGTGAAGGATATCTTCCTTCAGATTCGAAGTGAGCGTGGCCTAAAGGGCTTCTGGGCCGGTTACAGTGCCAGTTTGATCCTGACATTGAATCCCGCCTTGACTTTCCTACTTCAAAACCTCTTGAAAAGGACGTTACTGCCTCGTTCTCAACGCGACAAGCCAGGACCAAAGGCCCTATTCCTCATTGCTGCCATGTCCAAAGCCACAGCATCAACCGTCACCTACCCCTTCAGTCTGGCCAAGAGTCGCGCCCAAGTATCCCGACCTGTGGCAGAAGACACACAACGCAAAACTCCTTCTTACCTTGAGAAACCAGATCTCTCCTCCGACTCGAAGATCACCGCTCGATCCAAGAAAGTCCTGCGACTGGTCTTCTGGCAACAATTCCAGCAACTTGCAATCTTCCGGTCGCTGGCCAATATTTACAACACCGAAGGCGTCAAAGGTCTCTACAGCGGTCTTGACGCCGAAGTTATCAAAGGCTTCCTCGGTCATGGTCTTAGTATGGTACTGAAAGAACGCATCCACGTTCTGATTATCTCGGCCTACTACACCATCCTCAAGGCGACCAAACAGTGGCCTCACGATCTCGGATCTGTAGGTGAACAGGCAAAGAATGAATTCGAACGGGTCAAGGGTGTCGCTGTTGATATGGCAGAGAGTGCTGTCGAGGCTGGCAAGGATGCAGGTCAGCGTGTGCAGAATGTTGGCGAGACTGTTGTTGAAGGTGTGAAGCATGCTGTCGAATCTGGTGGAGAGACTGTACAGAGTGTCAGCAGCAATGTCAGTGGGAGATTGCAGAATGCCAGCGAGACAGTGGTTGAGGGAGTGAAGAACTCGGTCAACAAGACAGAAGAGTAATGTTTCAAGGAAGCTCGGAATCTAACGATGTCACGATCGGCGAGAGAGATGGCGATGGTTCACAGTACTCGGAGTGGGAATAGTTTCAGATACTTTTTGACTTCTTCTTGTATTAAAATGAAATGCATTTGCGAGTTTAAACTCTAACAGCTCTAACCAAGGCTAAATGATGACTCTGAAATGAATACGCGCGACGAAAAACGCAAAACAAACTTCTTCATGAAACAGATTTACTTGTACGACAAGAAAGTACCAGTGTTAGTCGTGTTCAAAGCAGGTCTTTTCGTGGTAGCCTGGTTGTTCTCGTTGATGTTCTTGAACTGCACGGGTGTGGAGGCGTCGCTGGTGGGATTGACGTCTGTGAACTGGGTCGGGACCACCTTGCTCTCAGTTGAGTCAACAGTGGAGCTTGCGAACGGAGAAGAGAGTTGGGTCTCGGTTGTGTCCATGCTCTTGAATGGAGTGCCAGCCATAGCGCTCTGGACAGAACCATTGTCGCTGAACGAAACAGGGGCCGTAGTGTCCTGGAAATAGGAGCCCACATCTTTGAATGGGGTAGATTGTAAGGCTGAGCTTGTCTCCACGCTCTGGAATGATGTGGGTTGTACGGCTGGTGCGCTCGTCTGAGCAGAATACTGGGTAGGAAGGGTAGCAGTGGTAGGCTCTGCTTGCTGCTGCTGCTCTGCCGGCGCCGTCAACGAGGCGTCAGGCACGTACATCTTCTTGACAGGTACCTCGTCTTCTTCGCTGTGGAATCGCTTCTCCTTCATTGCCGGTCTGGTCTGTTGTTGGGGCTGCTGGCGGAAGTATTGACATTGGTCCTGCTCCTTGTTATTGGATGCCTCTTGCTTCTCTTGTGCGGCAAACTCGTCGGGAGTGGCACGCTTGGGGTCGTACTCTAGATACTCAAATTCCGGAGGATTGAAACCATTGGCGACTTCTTCTGCGGTCTTGTCCAACCATCCGCTCTCCAAGATCTGGTTGACATCCGGCCGCTGATAGGGGTCGGCCTTCAAGACCCATCTGAGGAAATCGACTTCTCCATCCTCCAGACCACGTTGGCGTAAAAGCTCCCACTGGTCGCCTTTGTGCTTGCTTGGGTCGTTTGCAGGCAAAGGGACGTTTCCGTACACAGGCTCGTTTTGTAGCTTATAGTCATTCATCAAAGCGCTCTTGACAGCGTCTTCTCTTTCAGCCATGCCTCCGTTCTTGGTTTCGAGATCGTCGTAGAGACCGGTCTTGGAGAAACGGGTGCGGGCCTCGAGCATATGGCAGTAGATGAGAGCCCAGCCCCATACGTCGACTCGAGAGGTGATGTCGCCTTTGAGGTAGACTTCGGGAGCGCGGTACGTGATGGGCTGAACTTTACCGTTCATGGGTTCCATGACGAGACCCAGGTCGCCCAGTTTCGCCTTGAGGTCGTGGTCCTTTTCTTCCGAGTCTGCATTGAAACCGTCGACCATGATGTTCTGAGGCTTCAGATCTGCGTATACGAGACCAGCAGCGTGTACGTCGCGTAGGCCTATAAGGACGTCTTTGGCGACAGTCTTGATTTCGGCGAGCGACATGGGTCTTTTCGTGCGTGCGTCCCAGAGGGTTGTTTCGGTGATCTCCAAGACAATCATTGGCGGGCCTCCAGTCTGGGTTGGAGGGATTCTGTCAACCTGTTGTCGGATGGCTGGCGAGTCCTTGAAGACCTCGTGCATGATCATCTCGTTTTGGAAGCTGGGCCATCCTGGCTGTGTGTCGATTTCGCCAGGTTCTTTGATAACGACCACTTGGATTGGTTTCTTGGGATCATTGCTCTGCTCGACAGCTGTCCAGACGTTGCTTTGACCCAACGGGCTAACTGCCAGGTACGTCTTGCCGCTCTCGCCGGTCAATCTTGCGCCTTCGGAAAGCATGCTATGTGAATTGATTATGGTGTGGATGCGTGGGGTGGATGAATTGAGATGTTTGAGGTGGAGGAAGGAAAAACGAAAGACAATCCAGTCACGTAAAGTAGTTTGAGGTTGAACACGCATGCAACGTGACAGGCAAACCACAACACGCCAACCGGCTTTTACGTCACAGAGATGACGACTGGGTTCCTGAATCAACTCTGAGCTTGGGTGTTTTCTTGCTTCGACTCTACTTCCACCAATGCGACAATTCTTCCGGTCCTCTCATCTCACTGCCCCGGTAGTGTTTCAACAATCAGCAGGTATTCCCGGTACCTTGATCGAGGTCCATGCTCCGAGAAAATCTGCAGCTAGAACGAGTCGAAGCAGATGACAGCCGCCTGTTTCGAACGACGAGGTTCGACGACCGTTTGCTTTAAACATCGTCAGAGCTCCATCAACCCCACAAAATTCTGTGGCTTGGGCGTCTCTAATAGGGCAAAGCACCGCGACAAGCTCCGAGGAAGCCTTTCTATTTTTACCAGTGCTCGCCTCTGTGGCAGTGTGGTCGACTCGTGTCGTGCTGTGTCGTTCTGCTTGAACACACAATGACATCTGCCAACGTGTTTCTGATATTGCTCGCCATCTTTTTCTTGGATGCCTGACTAGCTCTGACAGGGTCGCCACGACAGGGGTTGCTACTTGGACATACCTGCAGTAAATCGTCCACAAACCAGGTACTGGATGACGCGTCCGCCCTGCTATAGTGCTGTACCAGGTTTCAACGTGTCAGGCAGATTGTCGTGATCCTGTATTTCTTTTTGAAATCCTTTGGTCACCGGACGCGACATCGCTAAGCTGACTACAAGTCCACAAAGCGTGCCTCCACTTCCCGCTCGAAAAGCCATCTGACAGGCTTTCTCTACCATAAATCTTGCTTCTACATGCGCCAACATTTGTACGGAGGATGTACAGGGTGCGAACGCAGCCGAAGGTTATCGTGAGGCTTGCAGACTGCTTATTTCGAGTTTGGTAATACCATCTATTCGCTGCAATCCTTGAATATGCAGACGCACTGATGTGCGCGCTATCCATCGGATGTGAGAACACACTGTAGTATGTTATATGCGTACGCTACGCCCAAAAAAGACTAGCTATCGTACTGTAGGCACAGAAAACATTACATCCTCAGTATAAGCATGGTAGGTTGCGAAAGTCAAGCAGGATGGGTTGAGTTTGACTTGATCCCAGCATCCGACTTCCAACTACTCACTCTATGGGGTAGGTAGGCTCAACTATAGATTTTTTTGCAAACCAGTTCGAGTCACAATAAAAGCAATACACATCATGGAATTATGTTGTCAACAGGTAGGTCTCGTGTCAATTCTTATCTGTCATTCATACTATCGAAAGGAAGGCATTACATCTGTCGTTCATGGTTCAGAGCCTATATATTCCAACTTTGCCGGCCGAAGCCTTGCATTGGTCATGGGGACGACAGTCGTGGTCGGGTCGTGTGTCATTCCTTCACATGGTCAGTGATATACTAAGAAAACAAGGTAACCGACATACCTGTGCTGGTTTACAGTCTGCTTCCGTTCACGACTCTGTAGTCGACGGCAAGCTCACGGCCTTCGTCGCTGAGAACAAGAACTCTGATGCTACCACGGCCTTGGTCGAAAGCATCGGTGAGACGCTGCAACAAGCTGCTCTGGTCAATGACAGGAAGTCCCTGCTTGACATCACCACTCTCGGTCATGGCAACAACGTGACCATCATCGCGGATGTCAAGAACACGGTACTGCTTGAACACAGGTCCATACATCTGCTGAACCACCACCGAGGGCGAAGGGTTGGAGATGAAGGACGACTCCTCTTGTAGCTGCTTGGTGAAGAGATCGACACCAAGGTAGCGGTGCTGACCAGTCTGAGAAGAGGTGGTGATGCGGATGACCTGGCAGGGACGACCCTGGAGATACAACAAGTCACCAATGCGGATGTGGTGGCAGGGGATGGAGACGGCACTGCTAGGGCCGGAGCGGCCAGCGGAGCGACGAGGAGCAGACATGGTGGTTACGGTCTCACGTTCTTCAACAACTTCGTCGACAGGCGAGGTGTGATGATGGTGTTGGTGATGTTGTTCTTGGTGACGAGGTCCGTGAATGGGGTGGAGGATGTGGTCGGCAGCGCGGTGAAGTCCGTCACGGAAAGAGTGATATTGGCCTTCGTCGTCGTAATATCCCATGTCAAACTTGCGGTTCTTGGGAGGGTCGACAGTAGTACGAGTCTGAGTCTTGACACGTACTTCCTCTTGGGCAGGTGAGGTGTGGTAGTAGTCTCGGGCAGAGGTAGTGCTGGGGTAGTCTTGGACGTAAGAACCAGATGTTTCCTGAACGTAAGAGTCCTGGGCTATGGGGCTGCTTTGGCGACGGTAATCACGTTCGGTAACGTCAACCTCTGAACCGAAGTGAGTAGCAGGACCGTGGGTAGTACGGTACCGGTGGTCGTAGGCCTTGTCCTGAACGTCAATCTGTGCGTCGACGTAACGTTGGTAAGGTTCACGGTAGCTGGGGTTGTCAGTGGGACTGGTCTGAGCAAAGAGGGGAAGCAACGGTGCGGGAAGGGAGAGTCAGGTAGAAATGAGGAGGATATGGGTGATTGAGGAAAGCTTGGACGAGCAGCATGGACACCCAAGTTGACATGGCAACACGCTAGTGGGTGGAGAGCTGGTTCATGTCGCTGCTTTAGTGCCTGAACCGCCCGAGCCGCCCGCGCGTGCCGAAGCGAGCTGCTGGGATACGGAAAGGCGGTGGGTGGGTGGTCTGATGCTGATCTTGCTCGTGTGAAAGGAGGGGGAAACGAGACACTGACTTACCGGTCCTGTTCGATACTGATCTTGGTCTGTCTGTTAGGACGAGACTTGCGCTCTTCTTCGTAGATGTGAACGTTCTCTTCTCTGCGTCCCGATTGACGATAGCGGTCCTTTTCTGTTACTCTGATCTCCTCTTCAAAGCGGCGGGACGGAGGGGCCTGGGATGAGGTGTAGCGGTTTTCGTGACCTTCCCGTCCGCCGTGCGAGCTGGAAAGGTTGACCTGCTCTTCTACTTTGATCTCCGTAGAGTTGGTGACTGTATCACTCCTATACGTGGACGGGAAGACTGCACAGCGTAAGTCGAGGGTCAATTGGGAGCGCCGAAGGAGACGATACCACTGAAAGATATGGGGACCTGCAAGTTCTCTGTCAATTACTGCAATGATGATTCTACTCTGATGCCATGCACTCACTCTTGCTTCAAAATCCAGCTTGCTGGATGTTAAGTGTTCTTTCTTGAAAACCTCACGAACTGTCCTTAAACAACTCGGAAGGAATACAAGAACGAACTGAAGGTCCTTGTCGGGGGTGAATTGGGGTTGGGAAGCGGAGTAAGAAAGAAGAAGGTGCTAAGGTGATGAGGGTGATTCGTCTTGCAGGATACTAAATAAAGCGGGAAGAGGGCAAGCTGATCAATCGACTCTCATTTGACCTGCATCCTGTTTGTTGTCACTATATACCCGCCCGTTTCCAGGTGGATATAAAGATTAGTGGAAACCATAACCCGATATGTAGGGTCTCGTTCTGTCCGTCGAGCCACTCGGGTGGTTCGCTCCTTCCCCGTTCAGGTCGATCTCACCATTTGCTGGCCTCGACAGCCACCTCAGCGAGACGTGTGCTGGCAGTTGGCGTACTGCTCAACCTTAGACCAGCCATCCCAGCAAGTTACAAGAAGGCGATGGCTGACTGTAGGCTGCTATTCCCCAGCCTTTGTTTCTCTTACGGTGTCGATCTCTGCAAGCTAAACAGGTCCGAGTGTTTTGTCAACACACAAATTCGCTAAGCGCTTTGGTGGCTGGGTGGCTTGGTCGTCAGGTGTGACAGGGACGGCTTTTGTCGCTGCCCATCTACATCCCAGACGACAGGCTGTGGTCTTCGATATAGCAGTTGAAGTGTGTGCTTATAAAGTTATCTGTCTGATGGCCGTTTCCTAGATCTTGTACGTTGCAATCGTCGTCGTTTTGTGTCTGTTCGTGATTGAGCTCTCCCCACAAAAACGGGAATCGACCGTGCATGTGTCCCAACGGTCTGTGGAGAAAGTTTCCATGTTCTGATTTGCAGCTTACCTCTCGTCCAAGGCAGTTGCAGTATCTAACAAGAGCAGTCGTGTTTGATTACGATAATCCTCGAGACTTCAGACTGCGGAACTCTGGTGCTAACTCCCCCAAAAAAGTTGATCAGATGCAGAATCTCATGCGTGGCACGGGTAGGGTCGTCCCATCGACAAGCTTTATTGACCTTGTCGACGACATATCTTCGTGACAGACGATTGTGTAAGGTTCGAGCACAGTTCTTGAGGTAGTATGGCGGTACATATAAGTCTGGATGAGGTTTGATCATTCGCTATCGTTTTCCGGTTCAGTAATTGGGAATTCCACTACTTGCTACTGACCGCTGCAAAAGGATGTTTATATCGCGCTGTGCATAAGCACAATGTTTGGGTATCTACCAACATACTCACAACCGTGGCCCGCGATAGAGCGTCTTTTCGAGGGCATGTCTGGTCTACACATCTGGTAGGCCTGGGCAATTGAAGAAAGCCACCTGTACAGTTATGTCGTCCCTCAGATCTCGCGAGAAAGGGGGGCCAGCTGCAAGGCGACCTGCTATCAACTCATCATGATTTCCACCGAGAGAGTTCCGCATCAGATGCACGGCGACGTTATCGTCTTGATATGTTGCCCTCTCTTCTTCGAATCTCGAATCCACACCTTTGCCGAGCTGACTAAAGTCGAGTGGACCATAAGTCGGCTTCGGTTTGCTGTTTTTCGTTCCGTTTGCTTGCGACTCCATCCATGACCCCACTAGATCGACAGCTTGCTGGTTGCTGAGAGAGTCCCACAGACCGTCCGTTGCTAGTATCAGGAATGGAGGCTTCGTCGAGTCGATTGGGGTAGTGGTGACAACTGGCTCAGCTGTCACGTATGGCGGCGTTTGAACATCATATTCCGGTGTCAGAGGTGCTTGACCATTGAACCTCTGTTGAAAATCTCTTTGCAATTCAAGAGGCCACTTCCACCGACCATCACCAAAGGCTCGTGAAACCATCAGTCCTAGGATTCGCCCATTCTTAGCTATGTCTTCTTCACCAGGATGCTCTTGACTGATCCTTGCAACCTCCTCTGTATTGCTGCCAGTCTGATCAATGGACAAAGGCAAGGCTTCCCATCTACCATGCGAGTTCTTCTGTGCGAGGACTGCTCTCGAGTCACCAGTACATGCAACGTGTAGTTTGCTTGTGACAGGGTCGTACAAAGAGACCAGAGCGCATGAGCCAGAGAAGGCAGGCATCAATCTTTGCATCTTTTGTGGTAGTGGTAGTTCACTCTGCGAGGTTTCCTGGGCTGTGTCCATAATCGAGCTGTCAAAGTCCACAAACGCCTTCGTGATAGCACGCTGAGTCGATTGCTCATCAGTAGACTGCGCTTCCGGAGTAGGTATGACTTGGCTGAGGCGTTGTTGCACCAGAGGCAAAAGCTGTTTCTCTAGCAGATCCGCTGTCTGCCACTTTGCATGCCCGTCAAGAACAGCCCAAGCCATCCATGGCTTGCCGTCATTCCGGGGCGAAGGCAGTTTTCCGTGGACGAATCGGTCCTCGCATGGGCTATTGGAGGCTAGCTGAGCCCCGTAGTATCTGCTCACGCTAGAAACTCCCTTGACTGGGAAAGAGTACGCCCCTTGGGCAAGCATTCGGGTGATTTCATCTTTCGAAAGACCAGACTTGTTGACCACGTGCTCAGCTTCCTGATTCTTCAAAATTGGTACATTGTCGCGATTGTCGCCTGTGGTTGTGAGCCACCAAATTCCACCTCCGGCAAGGAAGCCAGCAGGTACGGCATATTTCACGCCTTTGACGCTGGTTTGTGATGAGTAGGGTCTTGTTTTAGCATCATTATGCTGAGTTGTTATCCGGAACACACGCCGCAGACTTGTTCTAGCTATGCGTGATGAAAGCATTCTGAGAAATCAAGATAGTTCAAGTTTCAAGGTGCGTAGCTTCTGCCTTTCTAAGTTTAGATGTCGGCAAGATGTGACAGGCGAAGGAACGAAGCTCAAAGGGGACGACAAGACGAAGAGACGAAAAGAGTCACGCGAGCTGGGACTTGATAAGGACATCGCAACAGCTCTGAAAACATACCGACGGAGCTAGATCAGCGATGCGTCTATTCCATCAATTGATCGGAATCCTACCGTCAACGAGAGGTCGGACTGTCCGCTTACTCATTGAACCCCCTTGAATCGTGCTGTATAGCCGCGTTTGATGTCTGACTCGCGAGTAACGGCACCTTCTCCTGAATCCTTCGGAAGCACCATTCTTGGCTCCGAAAACAGCGTTTCAGACCCACTCTGATCGATGCCCGTCCACCAATCGAATACCGGTGCCTTGTAGACTTACGAGGACCAGAATCTTGATGCCTTATAGGAATAACGATAGCACATAAACAGGGGACGCAGTGATCATCTTTATCTACGATTAACTCATATTTAAGGTCTACACCCACGTCGATCTTATCAACACGTCCTTCCATCTTCTGTAACCATCAGCTTATCATCCAATCCAAAGACATCATGGAGTACCCAAGTTCTCTGGACCGCGTCCTTCGTACCACGACTATCGTTACCTTCCTTCTTGCATTTGCTCTTCTCCTTCCATATGGCGTCACAACAGCAGCAGTACTTCCCGCTCTTGGTTTGATACCTGCGTTCATCTCTGCAATCCTCAGTCCACTGGCCTTGAACACAAGCTCTCGATGGCGTGGGTTCATCTTGTGCATCGATGCCTTCATTACAGCTTTCCTCGTTGGCATTTTAGTGCCATTCTGGTTGCTCACAGCAGGAAGTATGAGCTGGCTGAGCAATGGGACCGTCATGTTGGGAGCCTACGGAAGTGTGCCATTGATGATTGATTTGTAAGTCGAGACAATCCCCTCCTTGCTTCTCTCCACGGCCAAGATTCAAATGACTGACTGACGGGTTTCTCGACAGATGCATCCACTCTTTCTTCGTCCTCCGTCCGGTATTCCAGACGTGCAGAGCGTTTTCGTTTGCACGCACTTGTCCGAACTGCCATTCACACATGGGTGCTAGAACGGCACCTCACACCTCGGCCGAGAAGCCTCGTCATTCTTCTGAGGAAGAGGCACTGTACCAACCACTTGACGCTCCAAAATATGACGACGAGGGAAGGATTTCGTCAGAGGCTGGTACGCTGTATAGACCCAGTGTGGATACTTTGAGATCTACAGAGACGGTGGTCAAGCTCATTTGAGGTCTGCTGTTGTCTGGCTCTGGTGATGGGTCAAACTACTACCTGTAACTTTCAGGATTATATTGACAATGAGAAGGGACAGTAGATATAGTACCGGCGAACTATGTTGATATATGTATGAATTGGAAATCTAGCAAGCATCCATGTTCGTATCCCGTTTGTCGAAGAAAACAAGCACAGCCTCGCTTCCCCTGACACTCACGATACCGTCGCGTCCGACTGCCTCTACAAGGAGGTCACCGGTTTCATTGCCCTCGGGGAACGACTGACCCGCCCAGGTGGTTTTATTCGCGTTGCCTTCATTGACGTGAGGAGCGCTCAACCTCTTCAGCCATGCTCTTGTTCCCTTCTGAGAACGCCCATACTTTGAGATGTCTAGCGTGACTGCAAAGTCGCTTGTCGAATTGGCGTAATATGGCTTGGAGTTGATAATGGCTAGCTTGTTGAGCTTGTTCTTGACGTAGAAAGCATATGCCGAGAAGTAGTCCTTATCGATTTCTGAAGGTGTTGCTACTTGACGGACACGAGTATCGGGGATGGCAAACGCTTCAGCCATGAAGAGCTGACTCGAGAAGCTAGGCAAGACCCTTGCAGGACCGCGCTTCTCGCTGTCTCGAGGATAGAACATGTCGTATGTTGAGTAGCCTGGTGATCCATCTTGGCCTGCAGAGTTGACTTGTTGACTGCTCTGGAACACCAACGCTGCTCCTTGATGTAGGTACACAGCTGAGGCGTTTCGTGCGGCATAGATCAGTTCACTCTGGATGACCCACAGAGCCTGCGCGAATGTGTCCGAGACATTTGGGTTGCCGGAACATGATATAGAGTTGAACTCTCCGATGATCCAGCGGTTACCGGCGTCAAGTGCAGCCTTGGCCGATGGGTAGATCTCTTCGTCAGCATAGCGAGCCAACTCGGTCTGGTTCAAGATGTTTTGCGTAGTCGCTAGCACAGCCCGGGCAGGGTCACATGTCGAGAATGGATACGAGTGAATCGAATAGTCAGCCACTTGGTTCTCAGAGTCAATACCGGCAGGGATAAGAGCAGCAGGTCGAACTTCGAGGCCGCTTTGATCTGTCGTTGCCGATGAAGCCCACCAGCGTTCACTGCCAAATTCAACCGCTGATTCGGTACCCAAAGTCGTATTGACAGCTGCATCGATTTGAGCTGTCCAGTTCTTCCATTGTTGAACGTATGCTTCAGTACTGTTCTTCCATCTCGAGCTTGGGTAGTTTGTTGGCTCGTTGCCAAGTTCGAAGAAGCTAATGCTGTCGTTGCTTGCGTATTTGACGGAGGCAACCGCCATGTCTCTAGCAATGTCGAGCGAGTTGTTACCAAAATTTAATGTAGACACGAATTTAGTGCCTTCAGGAAAGTTCGACCAGCTTTCATAGTAGGCAGGTCCAACAGTTGTACGGTAGACTCCACCCTTGGGATTCGTAGTACGGACCGGATCGCCAGCTGATACGTTGAAGATCATGGAATCCATTGTGATTCCGCCGGGTCGGATCTGTGGAGCACTGATGAGCCTAGGTATGGGGTTTTAATTGAAGGGAAGAATACCGTTGGTTGTCCACCATGATCGACAATGCGATTGAGCAGATTAAAGGCGAGTTTGTTCGGCGTACTGGAGTTACCAAAGAACTCTACCCAGAATGCAGGCTCGAACGAGAAAGACGCAAAAGAAGGGTCGTGTTCTATCGACGCACCGAGTGCTGTCTTTGGAATGTCTAAGCGGAAGACATCATCACTGCTACCAGCGGGCTGAGAGGTGACGGTACGGGCTGCAATGAGTACGGCAGTGTAAGCAGCAAGACGTGCATCAGATCGCTGAGGAAAACGCATGATGTGAGATGTGTCACTGCAGACAGAAGGCAAGAATGAACAGCATGCAGAATGTTATACCTACCTATGATCGGGCAATGTTAGCCCGAAAGGATGATCAAGCATGCGGAGAAGGGCATAGAGAATGACGATCCTTGCTCTTTACCCGGGCATCATCAACAACATATGGAGAGGAATCGTGCCTGCTCCGGTGGGCAACACGCAGAAAGAGAAGATGTGGTCGACGGAAAAATCATGCGGGGAAGGTGGCTGAGTGTCACCTCATGATGTGCACCCTCGTGTTGACGAAAGTGACGATCCTTGAGACTCCGTCTTCACGATCCAGATGCAACACCACTCGCTAACAAAAAGTCGTTTACCTGTGTTTAAGACACCCAATCTCTTAGGAGATAGTTACTTGTCGCTACCACGGGACGCAACAGATGAAAGTGTGGCTGCAGATGTTGTACAAGTGATTCTTGATATAATCTGTAGAAGAACTGAAAAGTGGTACTTGTGGATGCTTCCAACGTACTATGGGTATCAAAACCGAAATTCATCATAACTCATCTCCTTCGCCTTCAAGGAGTACGTATTCTAATATGTCACTCAAGGTGAGCAGGCCTTTAAGCTTCTTGTCCTCATCAATCACGACAAAGCGATGAACGCGAGACTTCCGAATCGTGTCAAAGATGGAGTCCAAGCGATCGTTGAGGGTGCAAGTAAAGATTCCCGGGAATTCCTGAAGTCGAGTCAGCCATGATGATACGGAGTGGAGGAGTCAAGCAAATTACCTCGGAACGCTTTAGCAAGGCCTCCCCGACAGTCAAGTTCAGGTCGTCATATACACCACCCTTAATAAGTGATATGACATCGACTGCTTCGAAGACATTGACAACACCGCCTGCTTCATGTTAATTGGGGTACACCAGGGAGTTCAGACAAGAATACATACCGTCGCTGTCCAAGATGGGGACGTTCGATATGCTGTACTTAACAAGCAGATGTATGACGTCCATGACGGGAGTCTCCATTGTGGCAGTTTGCAGGTCGCCATAGGTGCCGCAGTCAATGTCTCGCAGAGGCTTACGCAAGTTCTGAGTGTCTTTGACGTTGACGGCGACGAATTTGAGGATGCGATACTGAGTCAAGACACTGACGATCATGGCGCGTTGTGTTTCGTCATCGACATCGACAAGAGGAATGCGACGAGCGCGAGACTCGAGCATGCGGCGACATGCCGTGTAGAGAGATTGGAGTGGATGTACCGAGACGGTCTCGATGGGCTGTACACCAATGGCTTTTTCAATATCACGGAGACTGTTGAGACGGAACTGATCGACTTGGGCCAGGGCGTCAGGGTTTTGCCAGTAGTACTGAATGACGTTGATGTAGTCGGAAGTGGTCAAGAGGCCAGCAAAGGTTGAGGTCTTCGAGTCCCAGAGCGGAGCAGAGACAATGCCTTGATTGAATGTCAGCCAGAAAGGTCAAGGAGGGGCAGGTGTGAGGGGTATGGTATGCGCACCATTCTGAATGAGGATATTGAGACTCTTTTTGACCAACAGAGCGGTATCGAAGACGATAAGACGATAGCTGAGAGGCAGGACGTCGTAGCTTGTGCGGGCTTTGAGGAATTCGCGGATGGCTCGCTATAGACAAAGGTTAGAGGAGGGTCGACGCGGAAAGAGGGCGGACTGACTAGGCCTTCGAGCTGCTCGATGTCGAGGGGACTCATGGGACCTCTGGACTTTGAGCCATGGGCCCTTTCGCGAGGGCGCAGATAGTCACTGGGAGCGACAAAGTTGGGCGAGGGTTGCTGTGCCTGGGTCGAGGTGGGTGTCGACGTCGACGGGCTGTAACTGGGAGCGGGTTCGTTCAGAGGCCCAGCTGCAGTTGCATCGGCCTCTGCCATTGTGAGACTCTACAGCTTGGTCCAGTCGTCTATGCGCGGCCACTCTGCTTCGACTTTTGAGCTTCAACTTGGCCTTCTGCTTTGCGACGCACCTTGTCGCCAGACCAAACCATCATGTCCCCGCGACTCTCGGCCCCAAATGATCGCTGCACCGTGCGTCTTGTGGAGAGACAGAAAGATTCCAGAGACGCCATCATCGCGCCTCCATCTCTCTCCAATTTCTGACCATCTTTGTCCTCCTCTCGAAGCAGCGTAGGCATTTCTCTCAGAACTGCTAGTACTTGTAAATACCACCGCTGGACTCTATCTTCAATCACACGCGCCTTGCTACCATCCTCCTTCGTCTCACGTGCCTCTTGCGGTCTTCGGCTGCTTCCGCTCTTATACTCAGCGATTCAGCTGCACTTTCCCACACCAACGGCTTTGCTCACTGTCATTTGGCTAACAGCTTTCCCCTCTGCTTTTCCAATATTCTGTCAAGCAATGACAGGTCTTTGAACAGTCTGGACCGAGGCAGAGAACGTGCGCCAACACCTCATGTCATGTCTGATGCTTGTCCGCATACCGGCCGAGAGGTGCGAGCTTAAAATTACCTATTCTCAGCCACCCGTCTCTTTTCCCATCGCACTTGTTGAACATCGCCATATCGACCGAGGCATCGGTGCAACACCATCTGGAATTACACTGCGCTATCCAATCACCACTCTCCTTTAGTGCGAGCCCCTCTGTGCGATTACCTACAACGGCCAAAGTGCCGTCTTAGACGTGTGGATCCGTAGATCCATGTCGATCCATGGTTCTGAAATCCGGTCCAGTCATGACCAGTCTTTTACTAGACAATCCGTCATGTCTGCTGAACTTTGAACCACTTGAACCAATGGAATATGCGCGGCTCACGATGATGCTCAGTCTCGCTGTAGTTCTTAAGGTAGGTGTGTTGCTTCTCCTTATGTGTTCCATTTCAATCACTTGTCCTGTCAGAATTCGCTGTGCAATATGAAGTCATCGTCAGTCTTACTTGTGGGCGTTTTGGCCCAGTATGCCTCTGCCTTCCCCGGAATGGGCAACACACGTCGAGAGGCCGGTCTGCTGCCTCTCAAACCTCTGGTCAAGGCTGTTAGCACATCTACCAGCGCTTCCAACAACTTCCCAGCATGGCATCCGCCACAGAGCGGAGAAGGTACGAATCATAGTATACCTCTACGATCAGAAAATCGTTCTGACCAATCCAAGTTCGCAGCCCCTGCCCAGGACTGAACAGTTTGGGTAAGTCTCCGATCCACAGCAATTGCAGTGTCACGAGCTAATAGAGGCACAAAGCGAATCACGACATCTGTCCACGCAGCGGCAAGGGCTACACAATCCCGATTTTGACGGATTGTTTGAAGAGGGGACTGAATGTTGGTGCCGACTTCGCTCTGGTCGTGGGTACGGCAGGAATCGGCTCCAATCCCAGTCCTTTGACGTCGGGCTTGTACTTTGACCTCGACATGCTTGATCGACACGACTTTTTGATCGAGCACGACGGCTCGTTGTCTCGCGCAGATGCCTCAACGGGCAACGACTACAGCTTTAACCAAACCATCTGGGACACGGTACTCGCTTACTACAGCGGTATGACCAATGCCACCATTCCTGTCGCTTCCAAAGCCAGATTCAACCGTATCAGCACCGAGGCCGCCAGAGATCCCAACTTCAGCTACAGTCCGGTTCAGTTCATCCTCAGCTATGGTGAGACGGCATTGTACTTGTCGACTATGGGCGATCCGATCACTGGAGTTGCACCACTAGATTTTGTGCGTAGCTTGTTCGAAGAAGAGAGACTTCCTTATGAGCTTGGTTGGCAACCACCGAAGACTACAACGACATTGGCAAGTCTAGGTGCAATGGCTCTCGAACTCAACGCTGCGAGTGGTGAACAAGTTCCCGAAGGCGTGATTCTTGGAGAAAAGAGTTTGAGAGCAGTGTTGCTCGGCCTTAACGCTGCTACGGGAGAGATCGAGAACAATGCGATCTATGGCCTCGCAAAATTGACTGGAGCACTCGGCAGTTTGACCGGTACAGTGAAGAGCTTGACCGGTCTGTAGTGTAGAGCTCAGAGACACTGGACACAATGGCATCTTCCCCCCTGCATAGGGCATCCAATCGCATGGCTTTCTCCTTGTTTGCAATGTCCTGATTCGAACATGGGTTGTACAGTTTCATCCCTGTTCGAGAGTGTACAACTCTGCAAGCTGTGAGGTACACTGAGATCCCACAAACTCATTGGCTCTGCTAGTGTAAGCACAATCTCCCAAGATATCAGATAGAGGTGGTGTGTGAACAGCTGAGCATTCAGCACGATCGTAAGCCAGCGAAGTATTTAACGAGAGCACATATATCTGGTTGTTCATGGCAGCAACGACTCTGGAGGCAATCTCGAGTGGTCAAATTCGAATGTACGTTCTGCAATCCTTGTATCTATATCACCCAACGCTAAAAGTTACAGCAGCACTGCAGGCATGTCATAATGCTTCGTTAGACATCCTGAATCCATCTCTACGACTTTCCATGACCAGCCACTACGGCCACACGCAACAAGACAAAAAGAAATGTGCCACATATCAGTTGTGTCAACTAGATATCGGAGAACGCCCTGCAATACTCAAAGCTGCAGTACAAACTCCGAGACTGTCATTCGATGCGAGCACAGAAAGGCAAAAGTGCCGTTGGCCATATGCTCGAATGCGAGAAGAGTTTATATGGGAGTGAGATATGTCAAGGGGAGATGTGCGATGCATAGGGATACTGTGAGGGAGGGTATCTAGAGTTGTTTGGTCTTGGGATGAGATTTGACGTTTGTTGTTCTCTGTTGGATTTTATTCAGATATGGGTGACATGCCGGTTTGATTGATGTTTCGTTTATATATGGGAGATCTGGTTTATATTGCGGATGTCAGTCTATGGCCAATGACAGTGATAAGTATACAGCTACGTTCATGACCAGGCTCTCGATATGGCTGTATTTTCTACAATCTCTTCTGCACACACGGTATCTCGAGGATACATATTTACGCACCACTTTGACCAAGCATTGTGTGTATATAAACCGAAGTGAATGCAAAAATATGCAGCGACGATCGCCGAAAACGATTTTAGAGCAACATTCTGATTCATTCTTCTCTGTAGCTAGCAACATTCGATCCGATCTCATCATTTTAGAACATCAAGCAAATCGTCCATCATCGATGTCTTCCGATGTCTTCTCACGCCTCATGCAACCATCCTATCTCCTCCTGGGCTTACCAGGTCTGGAGAACATTCAATCCTACATAACCACGACCGTTACTCTCCTTCTGTTCCTTGGCCTCTTGAGCAGCTGCCCTGCACTTCGAGGCATGGGCATAGTAGTGCTCCTTCTGACATTCGACAGAGCAGTATGCTCTCTTCTTGCAACGCGCACAGCGCTTCAGTGCACTTCCATCCTTGGCCTGCTTTGCACCGCAGTTGCCGCATGCATCGTCGGGCTGCTCTTCGCGAGCTTTTCTGAAGCCTGGGCAGAGGCAAGAGTGTTTGGGGGTGTGGGCCTTTTGGCAGGTCTTGGAGCAGTACAGTCTGAGTTTTCATCAGCAAGCTAGCCAAAAGGATGAAAACCGAGATAGTAGGCAAGAGATGGGTCTATGACTGGAGAACACATAGGAAGAGACAAGTGTTATGGTCCCTCAACCGCATGTGTGAGTGTATTCTCACCTTTCCTTGCAGCCTGCGCAGCGCTTCAACTTGCTGCCATCATCGCATTGTCCAGCACCGCAATTGCCGCAGACATCGACAGGCTGGTTGAAGTCACCGTACACACGTTCAATGGCGGCGTTCTCCTTGGTGATCTCTTCACCGGCAGGAACCTCCTCGAGTGTCATCCAGGTGACTTCGGATTCCTTGTAGAAAGGGTTTCCAGTGTTAGCGGTGAGATTGAGACCCTTACTGTTGAAAGGGTATGGGATGCCATTGCGATATTCACGCAAAGCCTTGGCGAAACGGACTTTGCCAACAGGTGGAAGGCGACATTTCTCGTAGACTAGGGTGAGCTCCTGACGGCATGAGTCCGGGATGTTGCAGCCAAGTTGCATCGCACAGGCAATTAGGAGACAGAGTGCGTTGCCTTGTCCTTTGTCACGTAGATCGCTGATCATACGCATCAGAACACCACTGTCCAGGTGTTGTTGGACCAGATCCTAATGAAAAGGCAGAGTCAGCACTGTAGCTGCTTCAGGGAAAGATGGAAAAGACAACAAGCGAGTAGTTATACACTTGGATCGACTTACAGGGTGAGAAGGGTTGTACAGACTCATGTAGATGTGATCCTTGTCGATGTCATTGTCTCCATTAGCCTCTTTGTCGCTTGTATCCTTGGCTTTCTCGGTCTTCGGGAACGAGTATCTGGTTGGATTGGCGAGAATCTTTTGCTTGACCTTTTCGAGATCGGCAGAATCATTGAGCATGTCCAAGGTATCAAGGTCGGTGTCCGATCGGAACAGATCATAGCCCCAGGCTCCCTGAGAGACGTTAGAGACACGAGAGAGAGAGCGCAACAAAGTCAAGACACAGGAGCCGGGCAGGTCGGGCATCACAGACTGCGCTTTTGTGATGTTAAGAGTCGTCCTTTGTAGACTTACCATCGTGACGAAGCGGCAGCGCCGAGATGAGATGATAACTCAAGATTGGAGATAAGCTGTGGTGCGGACGCGAAGAGGATGAAGAACACAGACTTGCGAGCTTGACCGTGATTTGAGAAAATCAAGAGGATGAAGAAGCGTGAGGGAGTGAAAGGACAAGAATCAGAACTCAAGTTGTTGTCAAGATGGAAGGCGTGTTGCAGCAAGCGCGTGGTTCCTTCACTTCGTTTGTCTCAACAAGCGGCTTCCTGCATGCCGCGACTCCATTTTGCATGTCTACTACACTTGGTGTCCTTTCTGCATGGGCGATTACTCACAGCCACTTGACCTTGCTGTATTCAAGCCATTACAATGAGTTCTTTCTACTTCTTCATTCATATCTCAAGGTTTCCATGTAGCAATAGTATCCTCCAGCCCACGTACACTTGGTCATGCTGTCACCACAAGGATTGTGATAAACTAACACTGAGTGATCGGTAGGCTTTCGTACGCGAAGAACACCCCTTTTGTAGTGCGACGATGGAAAAGAACGATGGTTAGCGCATCATAGCTCAGGTAGTTGAGTAGATACTCTCTCATACCGCCTTCCTTTTCCGGCTTTCTGCCAACGGTATGCCCACGGACGCCAGTTTCCATTGGGCAACTTGAGTTCCTATTTATCAAACCAACAATAGACCTGGGGAAAACCTATATGGTATTCAACCAGAAAGAATAAGCAGAACAACAACTCTGGACTCGCATCCTCTGACTATTGGATACAACATAATTATCGGACTCTCATCGGTCTACGAGTGCTCGAACGGTATGACCTCATTGTGAGAGAGAATTATATTATCATTTCTCTAGCAAATACAGGCGTACTCATCAACTCCTGATTCTGGACATCTTCTATGTGGTCGCTACAGTAGCTGGATCATGGCGAAGACGGATTCCTATGCTGGCTTGCAACAAGAAAAGGGACGTACTTTGTTGACTATCAAAAGTCTTTGCGAACATCTTTGGGACCGACAACCGAATGCCGCCTGGAATGCTGTAACAGAGAACTTGACTTTGACTGGCCGAGGTGCAGCATGGTGGAAAGATTTTTAAAACCTTCACACCTGGACTGAGCAAGATAGCGTCACCGAGGTTCGGCTACGTTGTATAGCGAAACACCTACCTGCGCTCTTGAGCCGAAGAAATAGGTAATCCCATATGCGAATTTCGATCCTTTGTGTGCATATAACCTTGCTCCTCACGTCTATCTCAAGGCCTCGTCGAGCTGGACACAACTTTTCCTGTCACCGACCATTCGTGTCCATTCTTCAGAGGGTAGTCATCAGGTTTATCTTGCGCGCCAATGAAAAAAGTTATCATAGGGTGCGAGGAAGAGATTTTGACTTTCCGTCGAAGCGTCGTTGTCAACTGGACCAGCCAGATGCACAATCATAGGGAATCTCGTGGCATGAGTTCTTTTACAGACACTTTCTAAGCACTTAGCGATGCGAAGAGTCATCGCACACGCACAGGTGATTGAGCACGATTTCTAAGAAACACCAGTATGCTGCAAAATTGTTTCTTTCTTCTTCGTCCACACATCCATCAAACTACATCGTCCAAATCTTCCCATCAAGCATATCTTACCATCAAAAATCACCGAATATGTCTCTAGCACCTTTCACCATGAAGCTACGCAACACCACTGCCAGGCAAGCGCGTAAGCTAGTCCATCATCACAAGCAAGTCAGCATCAACGGCCGACCTGCTCTGAGGATCTGCTTGAACCCTAAACCAGGCAAGCCCAAGAGCATCACTCTCCTTCGCCGCCCGCGCCACGCAGGTCAGCTGGGCGGATCCACACCCAAATGCACCGATGCGCTCAAAGCTTCTGTAGGTGGACTCTCTGAGCTCTCTGCGGATCCTGCACTCCAAGACAGACCCATGGAGTAAGGCAAATCGATCAAATCCGAAGACTTGTGAGCGTTGAGAGTGGTCTACAGACCAGAAAAACAGGCGATACGTCGTCAAAATTGCGCTGCTTTCGCGACAGACTTTCAACAAGTCATCGCTCACACTTTTTTGCTACTCTTCGGAGGGGCAACATGGAATTACGATACGGCATATCATGGATTAAGCGATTACAATGCGAGGAGAATGGAGTTTGAATTATGGACTTATAGGTGCTTTACTCCTTTGAAGATCATACGAGTACAAGCAATAACATCGAAACCCCCATTGTGTACTGTTCAAGTGAGATTTTAACCAAGCACAGTGACGTGGGTGTAAAATGCAACAGTAGCTTGGAAAATTATCGTATCTTTTCTTGCTTGTCGTACTGTGCCGACATGAGAGTGTCACAGGAGGAGAGACATAAAAGACAACAACATCCATACGTAAAAAGTATTGTATGTGTGAATGGTAGAAAATCTTAATTGCTTCTAGCTAAAGGAAAAGATATTTAAAGCAATATCGTTGTTTGGGTATCGATTGTGTTGTCGTGAAACGCCCCTTCAATCCTTACTGCTGCATTTGCACCCTCTCGTATCATGTTTTAGACCTCCGTGTCCATGCCGCTTGAAGGGTCTTGACTCGAGTATATGGTCCAGGTAGGAAGTCTTTGCTCTTTGACGGGCGCGCTTGCCCTGGATGAATCAAAGCAAATGCAAAGACTTAGTCAATCGTGGAGGTGATCAGAATTCGGAGATGTTGACTTTCTGGTTGACAAAGTCCCAGAGCATCTTGATGAGCTGATCGGGTAGGGTATAGAGATCGACATGGAACTCGCCATCTGAAAAGCGCGTGTTAGTGCCCAAACGCGACAGCATTGGAGTAGAACTCACTCTCGACATCGTTCTTAGTGTATGTCTCCTTGGTTTTGTTGTCGTGTACCAGCTGGACGACGTGCAAGAGGTCATCCTCGCCCAGTCGCTCAAGGCCCTCGGCCAACTTTTCCATGTCGACTTGCTGTCGTGATTATTAGATATGTGCGGAAGGTGGGCGGACATGAGGACGTACAGTCTTTGATGCCTTCTTTCTTTTCTCGGGCTTAGCAGCGCCATTGGCATCGCCAACAGGACCGGAGTCTCTCAGTCTGTCGACAAGCTCGGGCTTGGGGTTGCGGAATGTCTAGGGACAGTCAGTACTGAGACTTTTGAGTGATACAAGGGCGACATACGAATTGCTGAAGACTCTCATAGCGTTCTTGTTGGAAGTTCAAATCGTGGAAGATGGTCTGTTCGCCCTTGGGCTGTGAGAAGGGAGTAAGGACGATCGACATGTCGAATTCACCCCATCCTTGCTCTTGGATTCTGAAGGGAGCCTGCTTTAGACCTGTATAATATATTCGCATCAACATGGATCTCTTTCTGAGGGAAGGTTCGAGTATCAGGTCGAGGGAGGTGGAGACGGCGTACTCTGGTTGGCGCGCTTGCCGAAGGACTCGTGCAAACGGTATGTCACTTTTTCGAAGCAAGTGGCTGGTAGTTGTTCGTCGTTGGGGCCGACTACGTAGACTTCGATGCTCCATTCGCGCATGGGGAAGCCCTCGACTTCTGAGGGGACATCGGGCCTGTAATAGATCGTTCTGTCAGATATGGCTATCCATTGTTCAGATTGAGAGAGGTAGATGTTTAGCGACTCACAAGACGTGCTGCTCGGTGACGAGCTTGATCTGGCGTTTAATCTGTATGCGCGTCAGCAACTCGGCAGGCGGCTGGTGGAGGTGGATTCGGGCGCACGTCAGGCATCGTGAGACGATCTGTGGAAGCGAGATACAGAGGTGTTGCTGCGACGACAGAATTATAGCAGTCACCAAGAAGCGCAGAGATACACGCAATAACAATGTTAGATGTAAGTAAGAAGTACCCTCTGCTTTTGCGCCGGCGCCGACGCGACAGCTTGAGCGTGTCGTAAAGTTCGCGGGGACGCCCATACCGCCCTGACCGCCTTTGTGGCAGAATCCACGACGTCACTCTAGTCTATTGTCCCCTAGATATTGTCCTTTCACATGTGGAACTTGAACGTCTAGAGTGAAGAGTCCGAGAACGTAGATACATTAACCGTCATGTGCTCTATCTAGATGAAGGCGCTAAGGAGACTTGGGGAACATTCATCATCATATCTCGGAGGGCCATCACCGAGAGGACCAACGGGGGCATATGGGGAGGGGGGAATGCAGTGCCAAACGCCCAGAATGCTCAACGCAGAATGCACAATGCAAGATGCGTCTCGGTGTCTTCTTCAGACATGCATGGCGATGTGGGTGAGGAAGGTACGGCATGTGCATAGGATAGGGGTTATATGGGATTCTGGGCCTGGCTACTGCTTGGTCGTGCACAAATGGCGGGGTCGTCGTGCTGGTCTTGGGCCAACAATCTAGTCGGTCTTGGTGAAGAGAACCTCGTTCTCCTGCTGGGCCTTGATGAAAGCCTCCTTGAACAGGTTGGCGTCTATGGACATGTCAGCATATGGTTCGTAACTCTCGAATATGCAGTATCAAACTTACTCTCGCTGTTGCCGAAACGGATGGCAAGAGTCTGAGCCTCGGGCTCGCCCTCAGAAACATCGGCCGAAGCGTTCCAGACCCACGAGCGGTCGCTGCCGACGTTGGGAGAGAGCTTCATGTCGGGGACAACGTAGTGGTTGGCGCAGACCTTGAGGGTCTTGTCACGACGCATGACGAGTCTGGTTCTGCCGTTCTCCTTGTGCTTGAGCAGGCGGACCTCGCCGGTACCACGCTCCTTCCACTCTCTGCTGTCGCGGTCGAACTTGAAGAGCTTGGCACGCATCTTGAAGGTCTGCTCCTCGCTCTCCTCGTGTGTCTTGGTGTCGACTTTCTCGGTAAGGTGGACAACGGGCTCAAAGTGAACGTCGGGCTCCTTGTCGTCAACTTCGTCCTCCTAGTAGGTTGGTGTCAGTATTCGTGGGATGCTTCAGGTATGCGAACGGGGGTGGATATGGATTACCTCGTCAGCGGCCTTTGCGGCGGTAGCCTTGGAGCTTCCACTGCGGTCGTTGGCGGCGTCATCCTGCTCGTCGGCCTTCTCCTTCTTGGGGCCACCACCGAACATGCTGAAAACATTGTCCTTGACGGCCGAGGCGGCAGCGGCGGCGGTCTCGGTGGCTTGCTCGGTGACGGTCTTGGTCTCCTCAGTCTTGGGAGCGTCGGCAGCGACGTCCTTGGGCTTGTTCTCGGCTTCAGACATGATGACGGCTGAGTTGTGATGTGATGGAGTTGTGGAGATGGTGTGCCTGTGCTGGCGAGATTTGTTCAAACAGTTGTTTGTTGGCTGGAGGAACCAAACTTGACAAAGAGCCCGCCCGCCCCGCTGTTTCATTAGCTTTTCCTTCTTCACGCCTCGCCGACGTTGCCAACGTTTCCCCCTGTCGCAATCAAGCAATCAATCAATCGGCCTGCGTCACTGGCGTCCGGCTGCACGTCTTCCGACACGTCCGTTCGAGGCCGCAGTTGATAATAACTTTGTACATGGTCTAACTGTTCGAGTCGCATCCCTTACTCAGTTCTTTCTTCGATTCCATAAACCGCCCACTCAACGCCATGCTCCCTCCCTGTCCTCCATCATAAGCTGGTCTCTATTCAATCATCTCACAACATGTCTCCCTCCTCATCTGTGGGCTCCGATGTCTTCGCTGTGCTCGCCTTACTCTCCATTTCAGCCATCGTTGTCCTTCTCCTTCGATACTACCTGCCTCTACGGACGACTCCAGCATATCTTCTGGTCCCTGTCTTCTTGGCTCTTGCTCTTCCCTCCTCCATCGTTCTTCTGGTCCCTATCGACTTGGCCTCATCCTCTGGCACTGATACAGATGGTCAAAGAGGAATATGGTTGCCCGACAATGTCATGCTGGTCGCCTGGAGGCTAGCATACTGGCTTACCTTTTGTCTGACATGGTTCGTCGGCTCGTTTCTCTACGTTCAAACTTACATACACTAACACTTCTGGTCTAGGTTCGTACTTCCTTTACTTGGCGAATACTGTGATTCTGGATACCGAGAACCAAAGGACCGCTTCATCTACTCCCTCCGATCCAACGCGCGGTATCAGCTTATCACACTGTCCCTCGGAACTGCTGGTGCTGTCTACTTCTTTTGGCAAAAACGCCATGATAACACTACAAATAATGCTACAACCCTCAAGGCATTGGTCATGGCAATGGCATACGCCTACGGTCTGGTGCTTGCTATCTACCTCATGGGTCACGGACTTGTCGCCATACCACGTCGTCTGATCCGGGATGCTAGCGTCGGTGCCAGATTGAAGAGGCTTCAAAGTCACGCGCCTGGTATACACGACAAGCTGGATGAGGCTATCGAGAATCTGAATCAAGTCGAGGCTCAGGTCCTCCAGCTACGCCAACGCAAGAACGCAATGCCCAGGGATCTGCAAGACTGGGTCGAAGAACTCTACGACAAGTCCAGCCTGCCCGAATCGCGCCCTACCGCTACCTACGCATCTGTGCCTGCCCCTCCGCCTGTTGTTACGGAAAGATACCTGGCAGAATTGTCTCGGAAAGTAAAGCGTGCCCGACACAAGCGTGCGCGCTTCACCGGCGAATGGAACCATCTTGTCAGGCAGGCTGCCAGATTCCAATCTCTTATCGACTCCTCCTCATCACAACGTCCGAAAGCAGCAAATATGCGCTATCATGTTCAGGTCCATGTTTTGCCTACTCTCCGTGTCGTCACAGGAGTCTTTCTCGCTTGTGCATCTGTCGCCTTGCTCTGGTCGGAAGTGGTGCACGAGATGGAGCCAAAGCTTTCTCTGGTCGGCAAGAGTGTTGTTCACCACCCTTCGAGCTCTCGAGGACAGATCGGTTTTGCGGGACAGATGATTTCTGCCGCGTGGTTGCTGTACATGTGTGCTGCAGCTCTGTATTCTGTTACAGAAGTCAAGGTCTGGGGAAACCGTGCGCTCGTACGCCGCCAGACCTATGCCGAGAGTGCATGTTGGTACAGCTTGCAAGTGGCCAAGCTCACAGTTCCCCTGAGCTTCAATTTCATCACTATGATCGACCCAACGATTAGCGAAGGTACCACCTTCTACCGGTTCCTTGGGCGTCTGATCAATCTCACACCCGTGATCGGAAACTTCTCAGCCTATTTCCCGATCGTTGTCTTGCTCCCAGTTGTTGCGACTCTCTTTAACCTTTATGGTAAGGTCAAGAACGTGGTTGGCTTTGGCGTACTTGAAGACGAGCACGACGAGCCGGGAACAGGCACTTGGCGCGAGGGTCGAATTCTCATCGAACGCGAGCTTCAGGCCGATGGTTCGCAGCTAAACCTGGCTTCTTCGAGTCTTTTGTCCTCGAACGAACCATCGCCACGCCACAGCGCAGACCTCAACAGACCCTCCCGAATGAATAACAACAATCGTGCCTCTGCAGCAAGAAGAGCTGCTGCACGAATGCCTGCAGAGGACGAAGACACGAGTGACAGGGCCTTTTTCCAAGATGTTGGTCAGCGTATGCGCAATACCTTTGATACAGTGGAAACACCAGCCTGGCTTCGCGATATTGGAGAGGGTATCAAGAAACCCAGGTGGATGAGTGGAGGTAGTGATGACGGTACTCAGAGCTCAGGAGATGGGGGTAACTTTTTCGGTAGACTGTTTGGTGGAAACAGCGGTGACAATGGTAATATTAGGCTGTAGCTCTAGACCAAGGCTATGTGTTTTATTTTAGCAAGGCGTTGGGGTATTGTAGGTAGAGGCCTCGGGCATTTTTACTCTGTTTTTATAGAAGTTCTGCAAAGAGCAAAGCAGTTTTGACTCATGGATACAGCAATTCATGTTTGAACATATGCGAGGGACTAATGGATGGACCATTAAACTGTGTATATACATTCGCTAGATCACCATGGTCTCAACCGATCCCACAGGGCGACCAGCAAAGCCTACAAAGCCGTCGACGACGGCCTTTCTCGTGGGCTCCGAGCTAACGTTCTTGCCCGCTAGGTAACCCATCCAGATCAGCCTGCTGATTCTGGGATCCTCAACCTTGCCGACTCTCTCAATGCCAGTGGCCTTTGCTGGGTCTTCGAACAAGACCTCCATAGACCCAGGAGCATCTCTCAACATTAGCACCACAGATCCCTTGGGTGTGCGACCGCCACCGAACATGCCCTTGAAATCGCGCATGGCATCGCCGAACGACTCGTTCTCGTAGTCTGAAGTGAGGATTGCGGGGTTTGATTGCTTGACTCTGTTGATCTCGGTGGTGGCGCGCTTGATGCCGTTGACCCATCCGTCGCGCAGATGGGCAAAGTCGGTGTTCTTGGAGGGAACGACACGCCAGGCGGAGCGGATACCTTCTTCACGTAGCATCTGCTCCCAGATCTCGACGCTGGTGTCGGGGTCGAGCATGCGTTGCTTGAGGCTATCCTTCTCGCCAGGCACGAGGGTAGAAGCATTGGGGTTGATCAGATGGATGAGGCGAGCTTGCAGGGTTGAGATGTCTTGAGTGCGGACGTAGAGGCCCATGACGTAGACTTCAATGGACAAGAAGGAGACAGTGCGGATACCGAGACCGACCAGAGTGTATTCTTCTTGGTTTTGGACGTTACCAGGGTTGACGCGCGAGTTGGGTTGTGCTGTTTCTGATCTGGCCGTCTTGGAACCGGGAATAGGCAAGAAGATCTTGCGAGGGAAGTATGGGACACTGCCACTGCCTGTGTTTACCAGGTCTAGCTCTTGGTCGCCTTCGGCTACAATTCTCTTGTCCTCGCCGGCGCCAATGACATGAACGGGGCGGCCTTGGAAATCCTCGGATCCCGGACCGGCATCTAATTGGGCCTTCTTCTTATTTGCACTCTTTTCCAGTTCATCCAGATCAAGGTTGTAGAGTGTGAGGGCAAGACCACCTACACTCATAAGCAGACCGACGGCGGCGAATCGCATGCGGGCCATGGCAGTCGAACGTTGAGCTTCGAATTCTCGTCGAGCGGCGAGTTCGTCCAATGGGTTGACGGGACGGGCTTCTGCATCTTCAGAATCGACGACTTGTTGCTGGTCCAGAAAGGAAGGGGCTCTGGCCGAGAGTGTCGAGCCTGTTGCGCGTGCTGCTGGGTTGCTGTATCTTGACGAATAACGAGCCTGTGCTAATGACGGTTTGACACGGGGGTTCTGGAGGATGCATCTCGATCTGGCCGACAGAAGTCGCATCGCTGACCGGCAGGGTGTGGCCATTGTGCTGCTAGACATGGTTGTGAATATTGCAAGTTCAGATGTGTTTCAACATAGCATTCGAGTCTCATGATGGTATTCATTCTGCCAAGCCAGCTCTAAAGCTCCGCCGTTCCTCTTCCTCTCCTCCGAAACTGTCTTTTAGATGGCCATTCGCATGCGCCTGCTTACAGAGCTGTTGCACACAATTTGAGACACTACTCATCACTCAGTTTCATCATACCTTGCATATGGTGTGTAATCAGTAGTTTCGTGCCATACAAGACTTCATTGTAGTGATAGTTGAGCGGCTTCTAGAAAAATAGTAGCACGTCATCGCCGCTTTGTAAGCTCTAGAACTCGCATTCCAATAAAGCAAGCCAAACCCCTCTCTCGCCATAGCAATTCATCACCTACTACTACAAATACGACTTCGGTCCCTCGCAAATCGCCCACCATTAACTTCGTACGAAGCTTCTTTACACGCGCGACCAGTCCCGCAAGCATGTCGTCCGCAAAGGCCAAGGCTCAGAACATCATCGACCAGAACGGCGTTGGTATGCAACTAATCCACACCAGCCTTTGTAGCCCACTTGCTGACCCTCCGCAGCCGTCTTCTCCAAGTCGTACTGCCCCTACTGCAAGGCCACCAAGGAGCTGTTGTCCAAGTCTGGCGCAAAGTTCTACGCCCTCGAGCTCGACCAGATCGGTACGTCGCCCTGTCTGTTGTGCCAACTCGTTGGAACTCGACCCGCTAACATGTTGACCGTGCAGATGACGGTGCCGACATCCAGAACGCTCTCGCTGAGATGACCAGCCAGCGCAGCGTCCCCAACATCTTCATCAACAAGGAGCACATTGGCGGCAACTCGGACATCCAGGCCCTCAAGAAGGACGACCTCAAGAGCAAGCTCACCGCTGCCAGCGCCTTGTAAACGTGCCAGAATCGAGCCATCATGATATCACGATAGATACCAAGCGCAAATACAAACATGCGTTATCAAGCTTGACATGTTGAGAACCGAGATGTGCTTATGTCAACAGTGACCGAGGCATGGAACGTGACAGCATGCTCCCGTTTCTCGGAGAAAACATGTTGCACGGCTGCCTCTAGATGTACAAGATTCGGAGGGTGACCGCTCAGGGTTCCGGCATCTGGAATATGAGACGAGGTGAGCAAATCACACGGTAACATGTAGCCTCTCCTGCGATGGCACCCGACCAGCCAGAGAAGGTACGTATCTAGACACAATAGGCGGCTAGCACGGAGAAGATGACGACGATCAGACCGACAGATCTTGGTCAGAGAGCAGCAGATGGGTGCGTGAAATGGAGGTCAGTATGCCCGAATGAAATTGATAGCGCACATGATGCAGAGCATGTTGCAGATAGATGCATGCGCGATAGGTGAAATGCATCAATGGAAACACGCCATGGGAAGCTGCCCGCAATGGCCGGCGGTAAAAGGTGGGATTGGCTCGCCAGGTCTGCGCCTCTTCTGCCCATAGATTGACAACCGGTGTCGAGCTATTGGGCATTTGAGTCCCCTTTCTCCTGCTTATACTGCGAAGCCTTACTGCACTTTTCCCAACAACGGCTGTGAATAAAGACAAGACAAACTTGGAAGCATCTTGCAGTGAGTCGTCACCACAGCGGCAGTGGCTTGGACCCCCCATGTCTGTCGTAGCTGCCCTTCCTTGAGTACCTGCCAAGTCTTGAATTGGACTGACTCGATCCGCTGGTCAAGTCGAAACATCTCATCTGCACTCTGCTCGTCTTCAATAGCTGCTCGAGATCCACGACAAATCGCTTCACATCTCCTCCCGGCCTTGTTACCCCGAATCCCTCGCCGCGCGTCACACCCACGACCATCTCTTCCTCTCACCACACTCCCCGCTTTCCAAACGCGGTAACTTGCCCGTCGTGGCCGACCACCAAGAGCCTCCGTCTACGCCTCCGCCGTCCTCGTCGGGTGTCTTGCGACCGCCCCTCGGTTCGGTCGACATGGCCTCGCCAGCACCACTCCTGAGACCGCCAATCCCCGGCAGCAGGAACACAAGTGCCTCACGCACACCAAAGCTCGGCCTGGCTATCCCACCCTCTCCAAACGCCAGACCTCTCAATACCACAAACTCACATGCTGTACCCCCTCTGCAAATACCGCCTCGCCAGGGCCCTCCGAAGCTGAGTCTAGCTACACCCATGGGAAGTCATGGCGTTCCTCAGGAAACCACTCGGGCTGCAAGAGGGAAACTCCCACCGTTACAAGTTACTGGACTTTCGACCGCTCAGGGCGGTGGTAGCAGCGACGACAGTGCTCGTTCGAGATCCAACAGCAACACTGCGAGTAACAATTATTCTACCTCTACGACCGCTTCTTCATACTCGGCCTCGCTAGCCGGATTGATTGGCGGTCAATCCAACTCACAAGACCCTCTTTCCGCCGCTGGCTCGCTATACTCGGCGTCGTCCGCTGGCGGACTTGGTGGTACGGGTATGGAACGAGACGGTAGCATGCAAGGAGTAATATTACCAGACCTGGAGAAGCTGAGCTTGGAGAAAGGAAGAGCGCTTGATGTTGAGGATCTGGACGATGCTGGCTGGAAAGTGGCTGCCAAAGAAAACAGAATTGTCGAGCTTGGAAGCCTGGGAGAAGGTGCAGGAGGTGCTGTCAACAGGTGTATACTCAAAGGTGGAAAGACGGTGTTTGCATTGAAGGTTGGTATCGTGACCGCGAACCGTTGCACAGGCAGCTAACCATTCGCACAGATCATCACGACAGACCCTAATCCGGATGTCAAGAAACAGATTGTACGCGAGCTCTCTTTCAACAAGAACTGCGCTTCTTCCCACATTTGCCGCTACTACGGTGCATTTATCGACGAGACCCACGGTACCATCGGTATCAGTATGGAATACTGCGAAGGTGGTTCTCTGGACTCGGTCTACCGTGAGGTCAAGAAACTGGGCGGTCGTACAGGCGAAAAAGTCTTGGGCAAAGTGGCCGAGGGTGTGCTCAACGGACTTACTTACCTGCACAGTCATCGCATCATCCACCGCGACATCAAGCCGTCGAACATTTTGCTCACCCGATCTGGCGAAGTGAAACTTTGCGACTTTGGCGTGTCTGGTGAGTTCGGTACCAAGGGTGACGCAAACACTTTCATCGGAACTTCTTATTACATGGCACCGGAACGTATCACTGGTCAGAGCTACACCATCACTTCCGACGTGTGGAGTCTGGGTGTCACACTGCTCGAGGTCGCGCAACACAGATTCCCCTTCCCGGCTGACGGGACTGAGATGCAACCAAGGGCTGGACTTATCGATCTTTTGACCTATATTGTCTCACAGCCTATCCCAAAGCTCAAGGACGAGATTGGTACTCCTGACGGACAGGATATTCGATGGAGTGAGAACTTCAAATACTTCATCGAGTGCAGGTAAGTGCTTGATTGGCCTGTCCTACATCTCCGATCCATGCTAATTGAGATTGTAACAGTCTCGAAAAAGAGCCCAATCGACGAGCGACACCCTGGCGGATGCTGGAACATCCCTGGATGTTGGAGATCAAATCCAAGCGAGTCAACATGGCTTCGTTCCTCAAAAGAGTATGGGATTGGTCAGACTGAGCGAAAGAAAGAAAAAAGCACACAAAAAGTTTTCGACAACGAAGAAAGCATTAGCGTACAAGTGATTCGACTTGATCTGTTGTTGCATACAGCCCGTTCTTGCAAAGCCTCTGCGCCTCTATCGAGGTTTCCGTTCTTCGTCATCTGGCTTTTTCTTGTTACTGATTTTGTTGCATTGGGATGGCGCTTGAACAGTTTTGTTTCTCATCTTCGCAAGCGGGTCGTTTTCTGTTTTTGTTCTTTCATCACAACTTGATTTTCTCCTTGTTTCAATACACTTACTTCCCCCTGCATAACCAGCGAGTACCCTCCTTTTAATCTTCAGGCTATATAGAAAGCACAATTGATCCAAACTACAGGCATACAAATCTCGAGTTTGATCGTCTAAGGGTCTGTTTGAGGATCTGAATAGAAGAACAGATGTGCACAATTTAAGGATTCGAAAGGGAATGATAAGATAGCCAGAAGTCGAGTCAGTTCGTGCCAAAGCTCTCGTGGCTATCCAAACACCCGATGGAATAGAAGAGTTGAAACGCCATTATCGTATTCATTTTGTAGGGCCTCTAAAGGCAGCATCGGGACCGATCCCGGTAAGGAAATACTAGAAAGAATCGAGGAGGATAAGTTGAGAACATGTCTAGTCTTCCCACTCCTCATCTAGGTTATCAATCAATCTATTCTCATCGTCCGAGTTTGAGCGGCCGCGTCTTCCTGCACTGGAGCCGTTGTTGAAGTTGCTGCCTACTCTGCTGTAACCCTTGCGACCGGGCATGAAGCGGGCGCACGAGGAGAAGAGGATGACAAACATGTCCTGCAAAGTGTTAGCATTTGACCTTGATGGATGTAACATGAGGAACGCATACCGAGACGAAACTGGCAATGCCGGCCCAGAGCGAGTAGTTTGGCAATTGCCTCCAGCCTCTTTGGTGCATGACGGTGCGTTGGTATACACAACCACCAACAACGTAAACTATCACGGCAATCAAGGCGATGACACCAAAGACACCGCTGGGGCCGAGCTGCTGTTTGGCAACTTCGATGCCTCCACAGGCTGCCGAGGAGCGGGCCTCGAAGATGTAGGTGCAACTATCGGGAGAAGCAACAAAGGAGACGGTGTTGAGAGGAGCCAGAGGGTCGGTGTTGCAGAGTAGAGAGATGATGGTGTTCTTGCGACGAGTGAGATGGGTCGAAGGCTCCTTGCTGCCTCCCTTTCTGCTCTTCTTGTCATCGTCGTCCTTGTCCTTGTTCTTGTGGTCCTTGTCATCTTTGTCATCATCATCATCGTCGTCATCGCCAATAATGCCACGGGCGAGGAGAGAAGATGTAGGAGTGTCCGGGCATGGCGATCCATCGGTGTAGTTCAAGACGAGTTTGCGACCACGGAAGACGGGTTCGGAGCTTTGTTGGCTGTTGTAAACTTGTTAGTGTTGTAGCAAGAGGGCAGTACAATCAAGGCATCTCACCCTATACTGTATGTCTTTCCGTCCAACTGGTAGAAAGCGCTGACATTCTGCCACCTTGCCTCATCGACACCGACGACATTTGTCAGGTTCTCGACTACTGGACCGCAGAAGTTGAGAGTGAAATTGGCGCCGTAATCGTAGCCGCGAGCAGACCAAGACTCGTTCCGTGCATCTTTGCCTGCCTTCTTGGGATCTTCGGGTAGAATTACGTGGATAGGGTTGAGGTCGAAGAAGGCGCCGGATGTTGGCGAGCGGATGGTGCAGGGTGCGCGATCCTCCTTCTTGCCCTTGGAGTCGTCGGAAGCGGCAGCGGCGAGACCGATGGGCAGACCAAATGCCAGCAGATGGTACCAGATAGACGAGTGCATAGCCGGGAGGTTGTTGTTGAATAAAGATATGTTCCTGGACTGCAGGACAGTTGTACGAAGGCTTGGAGGATGCGTGTAGCCTAGTCGTTCCGTACCTCGACACGCCCGTCATCAAGCCCCGGGCCACATCTCAGATCCTCCCGCCCTGGGGTTCGGATCAACGAACCGAGGGCTTCATGACCCTGGTGTTGCCAATGAAATCGTACCATGTCATTAAAGCCAAATCGAGCGTGTCATTGTCGACTTTGTGTTTTGATCTTTTGATGCCTCGCCTTTTCCTTCTTTCTCCCTTTCCTATCATACTCTTCACCCTCCAATGGCTGTAAAAGATCAAGCCCACGGCTATGAGTTTGGCGGCCCGTAAGTTTGCCTTTCTTCAAATTATATTTCTTGAGTTATTGCTAACTCCTATACCAGTCTGGGTGCCATTGGCATCTCGTTTGTGCTCCCTCTCGTCTGCTACGTCTTCGCCTTCCTCTGCAACGATGTTTCCGGGTGTATCCCTCCCTCGTTGACCGACCCATCCACTCTCACACTCGATCAACTCAAGAAAGAAGTCGGCTGGCCTGGTGTTACCGGCCTCCTCAACACCCAGGCTGTTGTCGCAACCTTTGGCTATTACACTCTCAGTCTTGCCCTTCAAGCCTTCCTGCCTGCTCATGAGGTGCAAGGCACTGTGCTGGCCTCGGGTGGCCGCTTGACCTACCGCTTCAATGCCTTTGCCTCGGCCATGTTCATTCTCACAATCGCCGCCGCTGGTACCTTCCTCCAAGGCGCCGAGTTCCCTGTCTGGACATTCATCAACGACAACTACATCCAGCTCCTGACCACAAACATCCTCATTGGCTACTTCCTGGCCACCTACTGCTACGTTCGCTCCTTCTCTGTCAAGCCCAACGACCCCAACCACCGCGAATTGGCCCAGGGAGGCACTACTGGCAATATCATCTACGACTGGTTCATTGGAAGAGAGCTCAACCCTCGTGTAACCCTACCTATCTTTGGTGAGGTCGATATCAAGGCTTTCATGGAGTTGAGACCTGGTCTTCTCGGCTGGGTCTTGCTTGATCTGGCATTCGCTGCTCGTCAGTACAGCACTTATGGCACCGTGACCGACTCCATGTACATTGTCGTCGGTACTCAGGCCTGGTACGTCTTGGACGCCCTGTGGAACGAGCCCGCCATCATGACCACCATGGACATTACCACCGATGGTTTCGGTTGCATGCTTGCCTTCGGCGATCTCGTATGGGTCCCCTGGATCTACAGCATCCAGGCTCGCTACCTTTCCATCCACGCCGTCCAGCTCGGTTGGGCCAAGGTCGCCTTCATCATGGCTGTTCAACTCACAGGCTACTACATCTTCCGCTCTAGCAATGGCGAGAAGAACAAGTTCAGAACCAACCCCAACCACCCCGACGTAAAGCATCTCGAGTACATCGAGACTGCCCGCGGAACCCGCCTGTTGACCTCCGGATGGTGGGGCACCGCCCGTCACATCAACTACCTTGGTGACTGGATCATGTCATGGGCATACTGCCTCCCTACCTGGATGTCTGGTTACGTTGTGTACACCTCCGCTCTCACCGGAGACAAGATCATCAGCCAAGGTCCCAATGGCGAGATGGCTGGATGGGGCATTCCTGTCACTTACTTCTACATGCTCTACTTTGGTGTCCTCCTCATTCACCGTGAGCGCAGAGACGATGCCCACTGCCGTGCCAAGTACGGTAACGATTGGAAGCGCTACTGCGACATTGTCGGATGGAAGATTCTCCCTGGTGTTTATTAGGGTCTTCGCTGGCACTTTACTATACTAGAAGGTAAATGCATAGATAGCTTTGCTCACGCATATATATGGAATCTTGGGATATCTTATAGAACGAGAATCGAAGAAATATTAGCTACAACTACAATACTTTTCGCCAATGAGCCTAAGGACATTCTTGAAGTTCGACCACGTGTGGAGAGAGATTTCAATTTGACCAGACTTGTTCAAGATGGCACCTCTTCTGGAAAGAATGATACGTTTCTGTCGCCACAGAGTGCTGGTTTGTAGCACATAAGGAGAGTAGGGCAGAGAGCACCAGTTTGAGTTGTTGTGCATTGCAATGTTGTAGCTATAGCACTAACTGTGTTGTCGTACTCTTACATGAACGAACGTAAATAGTCATAATGCGTGTCAAACCTCTCTCCTCCCTCCCACAATCCACAAGGGCAGACCTGCGATATCTCCATGCGATATCTTTGTAACTCTCATGTTTCTCTCGCGAGCTTACAAAGCGACACCCTCGTTACAAAAAGACACAATGGTCTCCAGCGAAGACACTGATCTATAGAGAGCCCTGGAGTATATTGCTTCTCTATCCAAGCTTCTTGCTAGCCATCTCATTGGCCTTGTTAGCCCATTGACTAGCTTGAGAAGCAACACCCTTCAACCACGCCGTCGCAGTGCCACCAGCAGCAGGACTTCCAAAGCCATCGTCTTCGCCAGCGATCCACTCACTGATGCTGTTGCGACCAGACTTGCGGCCTCTTTCTGCTGCCTCTGCGGCTTCGAGGCTGGCGCGCTGGGCAGAGGTCATTTCTGCAGCGTAGGGGTTTTGCTGGTAGCCTGGTGGGTGGGTGGAGATGCTCTGGGGTCGGCTGTGCATGACAGGAGACACAGGACCCATGGGTAGCGTTACTGGACGACGGGTAGGTGAGGCTGGGGATGCTGCGGTTGTGCTATGGGTGGGTAGGGCGCTTGTGGTGGGTGGTGGGATGTTGAGTTGATGTGGCATAGGTTGTGCTCTTGGTGCTGCCGGGCTGTTGGGGTTGTAGCCATTGGTGAACGACGCAGGCGTGGGTACAGCTCCGGGCTGGGGAGGAGGTGGTCCATCGGTCTGTTGACTTGTAGATGTGCTGGTAGGTGGTGGTGGAGCTTGTCTTGATACGCTGCCTGTGGGTGCGGGACCAGCTACGGCACCAGGTTGGGCTGCCGGATAGCTGTTGTTGCCAGTGGCAGTTGTAGTCGCTGGCAGATCAGTGGTACGAGTTGGAGGAGGTGCCGTCTGAGGAGTTACACCATCTGCTTTGGCTGCCGTAATGGGCGCATCGGCGTAGATTGGAATCGGTGGCATGATGGTCTGTCTGATTTGCGAGTGTGTTAAGATGTGTGAGTAGCTGTAGCAATACTTATAGTCATGTTTGCATCGGGTTGAACGCCCTTCTATTGTCGCTCCCTTTGTGCATTCCAAGTGTCGACGTCACACGTGACATGTGACGACACCTTTCGCCAGCTGTATGACTTTCCCTCAACATGCCAGCTGGCGGCAGATAGGTGAATCTGTCGAGCAGCGTGTTATCTGTTGCATTGAGTGCACGCGAGTCTCTGCAAGTTAGCAATTGACTCCAATCATTGAGGTGTGGACTGTGTTCGAGCCACATCACCGTATAGCTATACCTGCAACACGGGAACCAGCAACCAAATAGGGACCGGAGATAGGTAAGAAGACATCACTTGCAAGTAGAGGTCGGTGGAAAGAGGTCATGATCGAAAGAAAACGCCTGAAATTTATTTGTGATACATGAAGAAAGACGAGAACAGGCTGGTATATTCGAAACCGCCCCAGAAAACATCATTTCCCAAACTCCCCTTCTCATCGCCAGGCCGATTGAGCCGCTTTTGAGTTGGAGCTGTCTTCCATCGGCAGACAGGTGATACGTCGTTCGTTTTTCATCCCCTATGCTTTGCTCTGAGTGATTGACGAAGAGAGCGTTTAACCGGAACCACCCTTGAACTTCTTTCCGAAGAGGATGAGCTGGGCCTGGTCGTAGATGGACAGGACACCGGCACCGGCAACACCACGGAGGATGTTGGCACCAGCACCCTTGAAGAGAGACTTGACACCCTCAGCGGCGACGA